>CAJNSZ010000040.1:123464-150142 GCA_905329745.1 Rotaria sp. Silwood2
TTTTTTTGTTATTATTGATAAATCATTGTGTTTGCAAGGAAACTAAGTTTATTTCAATAGTTATTTATTTATTTATTTTCATAAAAATTTTATTCATTTTTAGAATAATACTAATCAACAATCGACAGTGACTATATCAGCACCTCCGACGGTTTCATCATCAACAGCAAGTGCAGCACAACGTGCTTATGCTGCATATAGCAATCGAACATCAATATCATAATTTTGGAGATATTTTGTGTTTTTCATTTAAATAATAGTGAAACATTCCTAAGATTTTCTTCTTCTACTGTTTTCCATCGTTGTATACACGATTGATTATTCTTCTTATATTTATGTATTGCGTTTTCTTTTTCGTTTATATATATTTATATATACATGAAATAAAAAACAAACGAATATATATATATGACTAGTATTGAGATCCAATTGTCATTAAATTGAGAGCAATAACGTATGATAATAAGAACAAACGAACGAAAAAAAAAGGTGAAATGGAGAACCACACAAAAGAATTTGAGCTTTTGCAAATGTCACACAGACACATTCATTTCTACTTGCTACTGTCTTCTTGAATGAAGTTGTATAGATGATACTTTTTTTTCTAGAATGTCTAGAATTCGAGAAATATAGAAAAAGTTCAAAGCTATCTAAATATAATGACAAACAACAACGATCAACAGTAAGTGTATATAGATATTATTATGAAAATTTCAATACTTTATCATTGATTAGTTTGTTTATTCAAGAAAACAAGCATAGGCGGACACGAGTTAGTTATGATTGTTTTCTTAGAGATTCAACGATTTATATTTTTTTGTTGACTTTTGATTTGGGTGTTAAGTCGTCTTTACGAAAAAAAAAAAGAAAAAAAAAGTTACTCAATTGTCTAATATTGTTCATCGGATAATTGAAGATATGTATTTATGCATGTTCGAACAAACAAATCGAAAGATCGATGATGGCACTCACATTCAATTAATTCCACTTAATTTGATTTATTCGATTTTTTTGTATAAGAAAAAAAAAAAAAAAAGAATTGATGTGAAAATGTCATTATATTTAACGAATCGAACGCATAAGCGACTCTTCTAACAAGAATTCCATTCTATCCGTTATGTTCGCTTAGTTAACATCGAATAACGAATTATCAACACTGTTTACACTTTGTTGATTTGCTTCTCTGATAATTGAATAGGGAAATTGTATGTGTATATTTAGATGTGAATTACTCTAAATATGGGCGGAACAGTTGATAATGAACAAGAACAAAATTGTATCTGTCAGAAGATTGAGATCAAATATATACATATTCAGTTATTTTAATCATTATTCAAGAATAACAAAAGATCTGGCATGCAGACAACTTAAATAATGAGAAAGATGTCAATAGCAAAAAACACCATATATTAAACAGATAAAAATAATAATCTAGGATCATATGATCAGAATATCTGTAAACAGTGTAGTTTTTTTTTTTTAATTGAAAATTTTCGAATATCTTAAACTCTTTTTTTTTTTATGATAATATAATTTTCAGTCAGAAAATAGAAAAAAAAAAAAAAAAAAGATTTAAAATTTTTATACATAATATCTAAGCCATTTTTGTTTTGTTTTCTATATCACATTCTTGAGAAAATTCAAATACAAATAAAAATTTAACATCTATTTACTCACTGTACACTTTCCTCTCATTGTCATAGATAGAAAAAATAATGTCAAGTGACAATGAATATTCAGATAGCGGAGGGAATATCCTTCACTACAAGCCTTTGAATCATTGATCGATCCCGAATATTTATAGGATGGTGGCGCGATTATGAATATAAAATGTATATTAAAAGAACCTTGTCTAATCTTTTGGAAGAGGAGCATTATCGACAGTGTCCATTCGCTAAATCCGACACTATGTTGAATCCTTCCTAGTCCAAAATCCTGGCTTCATTATTGTAAATATTGCTGTGAAGTTTTCAGTTTATTTTGTTACAATACTTCATAATATTTTTGTTTTGGAAGTTTATACGGAAATCGCCCTTTAAAAATGATAATTTTCTTCTTTTTTTTTTTCTTGTTCGTATCTCTGAAAAGAAAATTCCAGCCAATCCATATAAATCATAGATTTTCTCTCTTTCTTATTTCTATTCTGATTGGTGAAATAGAAAATTTTCCGATGAGAATTAATATGGAAAAAAACGAAGAAGAAGAAAAAGAAGAGATTAACCAATGTGTGAATAATCATTGAGTGATGATTGATTTGTCATTTTGTTCATATGATTGACGAATGTTAACATGGTAAGTAAGAACTTTTTATTTTAGTTTTTTTTTTCTTTTTCGTTTTCTTCTTCTAAACGAACAATTTTTCTTGCGTAATAATAACTAATGTAGTATTATGAAATCTTTGCATGACTCTCCCTTCTTCTCTTTTCTTACTTTTTTCATTTATAAATTTAATTGATTATTTAACAACAATAACACATCTATTGAGTTTTTTCTCTTCTTCTTTCGTCTCACATGAATATCTTTGTTTTTCGATCTGGTCATACACAAATGTTCACTCAAGCATAGCCGAGAAAAAGAAGAAGAAAAAAGAAAATGACCCTTTCCCCTTCTTATCGTCGTCGTCGTCTTCGTTGAGTGAACATTTCTTACGCTAATAAGAGGAGACTCTTCGTTTTTTTTTTTTTATATATGTCTCAACTGATTTATTTTACATTTTTTTTTTTTACGTAAGAATTCTCTATCATGAATTTTAAATCAGAAGAAAAAGATCTTCATTTTGTGCGTGTCTTATTGATCAGTATAGACTCCCTGACGTGATAATCGCTCTGTATATTGTTCATTTTATCGAAGGGCGGTAATATGAAAGTCTTTTAAATAATGAAATTAGCTACAATTTAGAGTAAGAGTATGAATAACAGGTGGTTAATGATTGCTTTAACTTGTAAGCAATCACTATGATGAAAAAAAAAAAGAAGATGAAGGAAAAAAAAAAAAAGAAATTCTGTTGTCATACATTCTTTTATTTTTTACTTTATTTTTTTTCTTCTCTCTCTTCATATCTAGATCGTTCATCAAAAGAGACGTTCGACAAATTATATTCAACAATCGTTGGTTATTGGAAAAGAAACAACAAATCGAGTTTTTCGCCATAGAATGCAACATATATATGCTAATGATAATCCATTACCTCAAAATGATACAGGTAAATTTTTCTTTTAGTTCTTTTGTTCTCTATCTGTTTCATTGTTTTGTTTTTCTAACAGATAAGAATATTAAACTAATTTATCGATGATATTTATTCATTGTTCGATTAAAATCATCTTTCTTTGAAGATATAAAAAAGCTAGCATATGTTTTTTATGATAATTCAAGTTAAAGAATAATAAAATAGATGAAGAAAAAAAAAATGTCTATGAATACACAAGATATTATATAAATATAGTTACGAATAGAGAACGTATGTCTAGTATAATAGAACAGCATATTCTCAATACTCAACTTGAGATCAATTATCAAGACATATTTGTCATCTTTCTCATGAGCAAAGTCATTTACGATTATCGTCGAATCGCCACTTTCGTTTCGTTAGAGATAAATTCACTGATTTAAATGATCGTAACTATTTCTAATTTTAATCTTCACAATCTAATACAATTTTTTTTTTTTAAATAAGAATAATTTTATTTGTACTTATATTTAGAGTTGTATACACAATCGACTCATTTACATCAACATCCTATGCATCATCATTTACAATATCAACATGAAAATCCTTCTCTTTCACCTCAACAATCATCAACAAGTGATGCAGACGAAACATCAACACCACCACCACCACTACCACCATCATCTATCAATAGAGGAGTAGTATGTTTCAATGCAAAATAAAACGAAACATTTTATTCAGTTAATTACGTCATAAAATTTTATTTTATAGAATGTTACTGTTGCTGCTAAAATAGTTAAGAAAAAAAAACAACCAAAAAAGAAACGAAAAGATCCCAATGAACCTCAAAAGTAAATTAAAAAAAAAAAAGAAAAGAAGTTTATTGTTTTAAAATATAAATATAATATTTATATTATTAGACCAGTTTCTCCCTATGCACTTTTCTTTCGTGATACACAGAATGATATCAAAAAGAAATTGGCTAATCCATCATTTGGGTAAGATTTTTAAAATTACTAAAACCAAAAAACTCTATATCAATGAAATAAAACAATATCTAGAGAAATCTCAAAAGTTGTTGCTCATATGTGGGAAAATATTGAACCAGAAGTTAAAGAAGTAAGTTATATTTATATTAATTATTATTACTATTTTAAATCTATTAGCAATATAAACGTAAAGCAGCTGCAGCTAAAAAAGAATATCTTAAACAATTAGCTGCATATCGTGCTGTTCAAGTTTCACATCAAGTAAATTGATAATTTTTTTTTTTTTTTTTAAATAAATTTTCATCGCAAAATTTTTCATATAGACACCTACAATGCATCATATTCTTGGACAAAATACATTAACATTTGATCCGAATTCAATGCAAATACCAACATCAATTCAACATCAACAAAAACAATATAATACTTCAGGCATTAGTGGACCTATGATGAGTGATAATAATAATTTCTTATCATCATCTCATCATCATCATCATCATCTTGCATCTTACAATCATCATCATCATCATCATCATAATCCTCTTCAACAATATTGTCCTCCTCCTCCACCACCACCTCCTCCTCCTCCATCAATTCAACAACAATTTAATAATTATCATTATATGAATACATATTCACAAGATACATCACATGTTTATAATCCACCCGATTCCCAAATACATTTTTCCAATCATCAACATCATTTTGATACACAACAAACATATAATTCTTATGATTCAAATAATAATTTTGGAGATCAACAACAATATGGTCTACTTCGACCAGCTATTGAATCTGAACTTTATTCATCATATTATACACAATCATCACATGATGTTGATCATTCAACTATTGATCAATCATCCATATCATCAATAGCAAATGAAAACTTATTACATAATTTAAATAATAATACAACATCAACAAATAATAATAGTAGTAATAATACACCACATTATACGGATTTAACAGCTATGCCAATGTCAACAACAAATGGACTTATTGAAAAACATTATGATTTTGTTACTAGTATTCAACATGGTACAACAACAACATTGAATGATATTGATAATCATAATAAAGAAGATGATCAATCAACATTACCTATAAGCAATGAAAATAATTTTCATTGGAATCAAACAACATGTCTAGCCACTCAGTGGTGATTCATAGACTTTTCTTTTCATTTCTTTTCAATTTCTTTCTTTTTTTTTTTTTTTTTTGTTGATTCAAGAAAAACAAATTTAATAAATTAAGCACTTTAGATATCACAATAAGCTTTTTTTTTTTTTCTTTTGAATTATTGATTTACTGTATACATTATTGTATTAGAGATAACGATTTTTTTTTTGTATACAGTAAATTTCTTGAGGAAAATGAAATTTGCCGATTGTTTTGACATATTGTCAAAGGCTGATGGTAGCGTTTTTTTTCCAAAGTATTGATCCTTATGCAAGATCTACTTGTGCATTCAAGTATACAATTTCAATGAAGTAGTTTTTGAAATTGTATTATTTTTTGAGCCTCCCCCCCCCCCCCCCCCCCCCCCCCACCCCCACACCTCCCCCCACACCACGCTCACAACCCCCCCATACCCCCCCACNTTTTTTTGGTAATTTTTTTTATTATTTTTTTTTTTTTTTCCCCTCCCCCCCCCCCCCCCCCCCCCCCACAAAAATCTATCTCAGCCCAGGAATATTCAAATTGCATTAAACTTTCAGAATATGTTGGGGCTGGAGAGGGGAGACTACCATAAAATTTTCAGCCAGAAATCTTCAGGTTTTAGAGAGATATGAACCAAACAAGGGTAAAAAATGACTCATTTGGCATCCCAAAATTTTCGATCCTGGTTCGTTCAATATATTAATATATTTTTTTTGTTGGAAAGAGCATCTCAAGATGCAGGGCATGATGGGGTCGTTTTTTTGAAATAGTCCCTTTCTAAGCGCAGAAAAGAGATCACAAGTTCAATTACTGAAAAAAGTGTCAAAAAATGGTAACCAAATCATATAAGTGGCTGCATATTCACCAAACAAAGGATTAATTTAAAAAAATGACCCCATCATGCTCTGCGCCTTGAGACGGTCTTTTAAACAAAAAAAAATATTAATGCATTGAACGAACCAGGAACGAGAAATTTGGGATGCGCTTTTGAGATATCGTGAATCGAGAAAAAACGGAAAACGCTTTTTGATTATTCAAAAAACAGCTGGTTTTTCGAATAGGGGTTGACGGAAATCTTGAAAATTTTTTGGGAAAAATGAAGTAACGAGAAAAACAAATTATCGTTTATGAAAGAGCAGATGACGGGCTATCTCCCCATGTATTTATCTCAATTTCGGAATTTTTGACGAAAATTGACTTTTTTTGAGAGGGGGGGGGGCCTTAAAGAGTAGTAAATACAGCGAAAGGTAAATATAGAAATTGAAATGCGTTATATTGTGAGTCACTTTATTTTTCCGTCGTCATTTATACTAAACAGTAGTACAGATGATTTGTACTAATTACATATATGTATATTTTGCTCCTATACTTTCCTTCAAGTTCAGTTTAATGTTAATGAGTAAAACAAAAGATGCATGTGAAACAAGTTGATTAATATGAAAATGATTTTATCAGATGAAAAGATTATGGAAGACTTTCCAAAAAAAAATCAAAATACTGGGTAAAAGAAGCTTTATTTGATAATACTAATCAAGCAGAAGTATTATTTCCAAGCCAATGGTCAAAATACTATATAAACTATATAGAAAATGTAAGAACAGTTTATTACATAGTAACAGACTAAAGTTTAGATCAGCTATATTTTTTAGTTTTCTTCTCGATAGTTATAGCTAACAAGAATCTGAAAAAAACAATTGTGCAACTGAAAAGATTGTCTATTAGAATTTGTAGGTTCCAAGACTTAGGTAAAACTGCTTGGATGAAGGTCTTCGAAAACACAGGATCCTTAAAATCAGTTTTCTGGATTTTATTCGAAATTTCCGACAAAAAATTTTTATTTGATCGAGTAAATAATTTGGAACAAAACGAGACGTCTTCGATCTCTCAGTGACCTTCCTTTACCAAGCTGCATTCAATCTACAAAAAAAACCAACCGGCAATTTTTTCTTTTTTGTATTAGAAACTACAATACGTTTGACGCTTTAGGGCTTTTCTGTAAATTGGATGTAATTCGATGAAGGAAGGTCATGGAGAGACCGTAGACGTCGCATTTAGCTTACAACTATTTGTTCTATCAAAAAAATCTTTTCACAAAAGCTTCGACTAGAAGTCAGAAAACTGGTCTTGAGGCTCTTGTTTTTGCACAGATCGTCGTCCAAACAGTTTTGCTGAAGACTTCAGGTCTATCAATTCTGATAGAGATTTTTTTCAGCTTTTTGCTATCTATTACTATTGAGAAGAAAACTTAAAAATACAATTGCTCCGAACTTATGTTTACCATATTAAGTAAAGATAATTGCGCTAGATAAGAAAAGAAAAGAGATAGATCAGCAAAGTCTAAAATTGTTTTAGTAGTATAATAATTTAATTTTCATCTTCTTTGATTTTTTAAATTTCTATTTAATGCTTTTTTTGTTCATTTCTCATGTATTTTTTTATTTACTGAAATTATTTTTTTTTTGTATACTAAATTATATTCCATAGAATAAATTAAAATTTTTTACCGATAAAATCTATATTTTTTACTTAGCAAAGTCGTACAATTTACTGATATTTTTATATAATAAACTACCTGTTTTCTAATTAAATATTGATTATTCAATCATTACACTGATCTTTTACATATATTGTTTTTTTTTTTATTGACTACTTATATCGATGCCTTTATTTTATGAGTATTTATTTAGGCATCGAAATGTCGAGTATTTGGTGAATCAGCTAAAAAACAAGTTCAACAAATAAAAGAAAATGAAGAACCACCAAAACTTGAAGAAAATCCTAAATTAAAACTTGTCTCTGATGTACTTCAAGAAATTCGAGAAAATGAAGATAATAAATTATTAGGACCTCCAGTTACATTAATTGTATGTGCAGAAGATCGAGCATGTTCACAATTGAAACAAGTTTGAATTTATTCGAAATCTTCAAATTAATCTAATATTTTATTAATTTTTATAGTATCTTTTATTAGGTGGAAGAGTTATGCTCGAACGTTTGTTAGAGCAAACTCTTAATGCATCGACTACGAATGAAACAACTAAAGAAAGTGAAACAAAAAAAACAACGGTAAAATTTTACTATTAAGTGAATTAAGCATATCAAGAAAAGTAAAAAAAAAAAAACAAACAAATAAATAATTTATATAAAAAATGACACAACTTTATTTTTTTCATGTATGGAAACAAAAGTTTCAAAATTTAGTTTTTAATTGAAAATATAAAGATGTTTTGTTTTGTAAAAGTCAAATAACAGAGTATATTATCATTATCGACTATATCAAGCTTAATATCTATGTCAGCTTGGATTCTAATATGTCTCAAAAATTTTGTCTATAAATTATCTAGGAAAAGAAAGCACAAACGACAACTGATAGAAAAGAAGAAGAATCAAACGGAAATTCCAATGTCGATAATAAACCTGAAATAGAAGGGGTAAAATTGATATTAATTTAATATTTTTTCTATGAAAAAATATTTTTAGATTGAAGGTGGTTACGTCATTGAAGATGATGATGGATCCACAAGTCCATCTACAACAATTCTATATCCATTTAGTGGAAATATCGATAATCATTTTGTATTGGGAAAAATTTTACATAAATATCGTCCACGTTTTGTTATATTATATGATGCATCATTAACATTTGTTCGACAACTTGAAGTAAAACAAATGATTAAAAATAAAAAAACTTTGAATTTTTTTTGGTTTTACTTTTTCTATAATTTTTCAAAAGGTTTTCAAAGCAACGAATTCTGAACATCCATTACGTATTTATTTTCTTCTTTATGGAAAATCGATTGAAGAACAGCGATATTTATTAAGTGTAAAAAAAGAAAAAGAAGCTTTTGAAAATCTTATTCGAGAAAAAGCTGTATGATTTACATATACATATTTTTTTCTAATAGTAAAAATAAAATCGAATTTCAATTTCAGTCTATGGTAATACCCGAAGAACGTGAAGGACGTGATGAACATAATCCATTATTAAGTCGTGATCCAACTCCAGCTAATCAACAAGCATATGGAACTGGAGCAGCATCTACCATTGATCAAAGTGATACAAGACGTGGTGGTTTATTTCCTATGACAACAATTTCAAATATTCGTCCTAAAGTATCCATATTAATTTTCATATTAAAAAACAAATTGAATATTTATTTTTTTTTATTTTTTTTATTAAGGTTATTGTTGACATGCGTGAATTTCGAAGTG
The DNA here is from genome assembly GCA_905329745.1 of Rotaria sp. Silwood2. Taxonomy (NCBI): domain Eukaryota; kingdom Metazoa; phylum Rotifera; class Eurotatoria; order Philodinida; family Philodinidae; genus Rotaria; species Rotaria sp. Silwood2. The sequence goes on from CAJNSZ010000040.1 coordinate 132,996, forward strand.
AACTTCCATCATTAATATGGAAACGTGGTATTGATATAGAACCAGTTACACTTGAAGTTGGAGATTATATTTTAACACCTGAAATATGTATTGAAAGAAAGAGTGTTTCGGATTTAGTTGGTTCATTAAATAATGGTCGACTATATCAACAAGCATTACAAATGACAAGATTTTATAAAAAAGCAATGTTACTTATTGAATTTGATCAAAAACAAGCATTTCATCTTGCTGTAAAAATTTAGTTTTTCTTATTTCTATTGAACTTATTTTCTTTTTTTCTTTTTTTTTGAATAGAACAAACAAAGATATAATTCATCATCAGAATTTAGTTCACATGATATAACATCAAAATTAGCATTATTAACAATGCATTTTCCAAAATTAAGAATTTTATGGTGTCCATCACCGCATGCTAGTGCAGAATTATTTGAAGATCTTAAAGTATATAAATTTTCATAAATTGATTATGAATAAATATTATTTTCGATGTTTAGAGAGATCGAGAAGAACCTGATACAAAAAGTGCTTTATTAGTAACAGCTGAATCAGAATTACTTGATGATGATGAACGATATAATTCCGTTGTACAGGTATTATTTTATGTCAAATTTTTAAGAAAATTTCATTTTTAATATTTTAGGATCTTTTAATTCGTATGCCCGGTGTAACATTTAAAAATTATAAATTAATAATGAATAAAGTTGAAAATTTACGAGCATTAAGTCAATTGAGTGAAAATGAATTAACAACAATCATGGGAAATTCTAAACAAGCATCATTACTCTATAATTTTATTCATAAACAAAAAGGTGATCTTGTTCTTGATATTAAATCCAAGGCAACATCAAATACTACATGGAAAAAACGTCGATAAAACAAAAAAAAAAAAAAAAATTCATAGAATTTATTTGTTCGGTTTAGTCTATATTTATATATATATATATATCTTTCTTTTTAATGAACAAAATGAAAAGATTTCGAAAGAAATAAACAACACTGAGAATATAAAGTTATTTTCAAAAAAAAAAGAAGAAAAAGACTAGAAAACGACAAAGAAAAAAAAACAAAAGAAATACAATTCGCTTTGGTACAACCCCATTAAGACCTATAATAAGACGCGACAACTACAATTGCCTACTCAAATAATTTTTTGAATTCAAGAGCGTCATCGACTAATTCAATGATGGTGTACTCATACTCATAAATCATAGATGAAAAACAAATCTGACAAATGAAACAGAAAATTAGGAGTGACGAGTTCGTCTTGAACGCCATCGTCGTGTCGTTAATGGTAAATTTAAGCTATGTGTTGAACTGAGAACATTAACAATAAAAGATTTTAATGGTGCTAATGTAGGAGAAAAAGTTAATCTTCGTATTGGCCTAAATGTAGTAGTAGTAGTAGTAGTAGTTGTTGTTGTTGTTGTTGTTGTTGTTGTTAGAGAAAATCGAAAACGTTGTCGATAATCACTTATCAATTTTGGTGACTTATTATTTATTGGATTAGTATTTTTCACTTTTTGTCTATGAGAATCATTTTGTTGATCAACTATACGACGTGCAGCAGCTGTATCCGAAGATATATCAGTATTAATACGAACAAAAGCAAGAAAATTTAGAAAATTATCATTATCAAATTTACGACGTAATCTTGTATGGCACATATGTGAAATAGATAAATAACCGCGATTTGCTTCTTCATAGAAAAGTCGATAGGAATCCCAACGACCAAAATCAATATCAGAACGTTTTGTTTCAAATACACATTGACGTTCGTTTCGTTCCGTCTGAGATAGAAATTGGAAAAAAAAAACACGAGGATTTTTATTTTATTTTATCTATATATGTATTTTTATACTTACTAGACCAAATAATTGATTATCTTTACCACATAAATAACGTTTACTTTCTTTATGTTGTATTAAAAAAAGATTGACAGCAATTGGAAGAAATACAAAGATACCTATCAAAAAATAGTATATTTATATGAATTTTTTTTTTTCTTTTTTTTTTTAGTTTTTGTTTAGGTTTCTCATTTTCTTAGAAAAATAATATTGATTATTATTATGATTATTTCCAGGTCCTTTTGAGAGAAAGACAAAAAAAAATGTCATGTCTATTGAATCATATTTCTGTTTTCTTTGAATGATACTTTCCAGACCAATAAAGGCTGCATGTTATTCTGTTCTGACATAGTTATATTTGTATTAGGTGGTAAAACTCGTCCATCAACAATCTGTAAACAGTCGTCATTGATGCAATTTATCATCTACAAAAAAACGACGCCGTCTCAATGCAAATATCCTTATACATCCAGACGACAATTGTGAGCAACCCTGGAGACTACTGACAACTAATAGACATTGGATATATAGGAGGGTTAATGAGAGTGTCGACAAGTTTCAGAAGGCTATTTAGATCAGCTGTTTTTGCCGTTTATTATATGATTGATGAGGTGTTCGAAGCAAGAAAAGAAGCTACTAACAGAAATTCGAGCAAAAAGAAAATGACACACGACAAATGACAACAAGACAATGATTATCAAAGTGAAATGAAAGAATGATTTATGTATTATGATAATAAATATAAAGCTAGCTTATTTTAACTAACAATAAAATAGAGAAAAAAAGAAATAACTATCGTATTCTTACTTATCATAGACGTGTTCGTGTCAATCAAGTTATATGATCACCAATGAGACAACAAATGAGGAGAAAAAACAACAGCATGTTAACATTAATTTCATCTGGATTTTACGTAAAGATTACTAGAATCAATTATATAACAAGTCAACCATTGTTTTTCTTCCCTGGAAATCGAGACTGATTGACATATAGATTTCTAATAAGAAAATATCATTCGATTTTTATTTTAATAGACAATACATAATTTGTAGAGGTCAAAAATCCTTTATTTACTCTCAACACTTAAATATGCATTTGACAGAACATTATGGATAGTTTAGTTAATTAAATTGCATACTTTCGACCATGAATATGCACCTAACTGTACGAAAAAAAGAATATGATGAATTATCCTTCAAAAAATAGCCCAAACGATAATAGATAGTTAATAGACGATGACAAGATAAAATTCGTCTTTCTCTCAAGGCGTCCAACAAGTGTCTTTCTTCACTGACAGGGGTCTAGAACAATTAGTATCTCGCTTTATTTTATTCAACATATGACGAATAAGAGCCAAGGTCGATGCCACATCTACAGAATTTCTATGTGTAAATTGACGCAATTATACACATTATCCTCTCATGTGCATAAGTATATATATATATATATATATATGTATATACTCCACGGTCTTTTACTGTTTAATGTCCTTGTAGAGTCTAAATAATATTATGTTTTATTTTGAGTGATTCTTACCATCTTTTGTTTCTTGTGTATCATCAAGATTCGTCACATGTTTAGCATTAACATAACCGTCCATAGGACGCATTTGTAATAAACATTGAGTTTTCGATATGATTTTATAAGTTGATACAAGTTTTTGTCGTTCATCGTATGTATCACGTTGAGCACGTGAACGTTCAAGAAGGGATTCTAAAAAGTTTGTATCCATCATTGTAGATACAGATGATAGTGAAGGATGATGAGGATGCCGATGAACATAATGAACATAAAATGGTGATTGTACCATATTAGATGATGATATTATTATTAGGAATGTTAAATGGAAGAAAAGAAAAAAGAATAAATGTCGAATAGCGACGAATTGCTGATGTATAAAGTTGCCAAACATGGTCTAAATCAACCATGGCGATCGGATATTCGCATGTCCACAACGACGTTATATAATGACCAAGAGCTAATCGAACAATTATTAAATGAATATTTTTCTAAAGTAATAAGATAACATCTAAAATAATAAAAGAAAAAAAGAAAATAATTCATAAATATAAATTTATATAACACTTGAAAACTAATCATTGAAATAAAATTTTTCTGTGTAGGTGTAAAAACATGCAAATAAATAAATAAAAGTAGGTGCTGTCGTTCTTTTGTCAATATACATCTATTAAACTATAAATTCATAGATCAACGTTAGTTTTTACCGTACTATATATTAATTCATTATACTTAAATATGTCTGAATATAATTTTGCAATCATTTAGTATAAAGATAATCATCGTTGACACATGAAACCGCAACAAATGGACTTTAAATAGATTTTTTTGGATACCATAATTTCTTTTTCTTTTCAGATTTTTTTTCTAGTTGCCGTCTGCTTTCTAATCAATCAATGTATGAAGCGGTTTTTCTCTGTTGTTGATGTTCTGATGTGTTTTTTTTCCTTACTACTCATTCATTCTCTCATTCGTCAAAATCGAAACTTGATAGAAGAAAAAGAGAGAAAAATGAAACCGATTACCAATACAACATGAATAGTAGAAAAAGGGGAGAATTAGGAGACCGACTGGTACCACATCATTGTCCATGGGTAAAAGGTTAAATAAACTCCTACTTCTTTCAGACCTAATATATACATATAAGCATAGATGTATATACGCGCGTGTATGTGTTCAGTATGTATATGTATGTATATATGCTTCTCACAGAAGGGAATTATGATAATTGTTATAGGCTACCAAACCTACCAGCTTCGATTATATGGATGGTAAAGAATAGAGAAGAAGAAGAAAAAAAAACTATAATACATTTTTTTTGTGGTTAGAAGTAAGAGAAAAAAAGCAAAAGACAGAGGGAGAGAAGGAGCAATGGATAAAGCATTCCTGCGCTCTCTCTCTCTCTCTCTCTCTCTTCTCATTTCGTATAATATAGTATATATACCCAATTTACAACCTCATTGGATAATATAACAGCCCTAGGCTGCTGTTGCAACGGCAGGAAGTCAGTTTATATAATGAGGATATACGAGAAAGAGAAAGATAGAAGTACTTTAACAAAAGACATACGTATAAATACATATGAGCAATGTCACTTACTTCATTGATCGACAGCTGTTTTGACAGTCTCTATCATTGTGGAGTTTCATTCAACAAAAATATATCGAGATAAATTTTGTTAAACTATTACTTGATTTCTTTATAGAAGAAAAGAGAAAGTATAAAAATGCAGTATTTCAAATGTGACAAATAAATCGTTGTTATAATATGTGTTTGCATCGTGAACTATGACATTTGATCATTAATGATTATTACATAAATCTGTTTGTCGATTGAAAAGCACTTTTGCATTTGAATGTATGTATGTCTCCATGTACTTACATATACGAAATGTGAATGCTGTTCGTTGTTGTCAGCGTTGTCGATCGGTTCCTACATCCCATTAGCCATATTTTGCGGATGCAAGCAGGCATTACAATCGACGACAAGGACATGTACATACTTCTTGAGACAATCAAAGGGATGTATATTTTCGTATGCAAACCTTCATTTCTTCCTCTCTCTCTCTCTCTCATGCTCTGTTTCTCAAGTACTAACAATCGATGCAACAAAATGCAAATTCTTTTTCTTTCTTCCTTTAATACATACGCACATTCATTCAGTCATTCATTTGTATTGCTTCTAGAATCGAGACAAACATGCATTTAAAGCAATCTAGTAAATGTTATAGATAATTAATTTATTTTTCCTATATTTTTTACGGTTGATTTCATTGATAACATGCCTATTTTTTTAATATTGATATTTTTTCTCCGAATGACAACAGGTAATAGTGCCCTTCAATATTGCTATGTCGATGTAACCCGTTGTGTTCTATAAATCATAAATTGAGGTTGTATGAAGTAAATGTAACTTGTTACAAGCTTTCAATCGACAATGTTGAAACGTTTTTTTTTCTATTAAAATTGATTGCATCGACTATGACATACTTCCCACGCTCATATATTCGTCATAAAAAAAAATATTGATATGACTCAAATTAAATGAAACAAATAAGAATATAAAAGTAGAACATTTTTTGTCCAATTATTTATATGCTCATGTAATTAAAAAATAATAATGATACAGCAATAAAAAATTCTTATAAATAATTTATAAACAAGTGATAGTAAGTTTTTCTATACTTGATAAAAAATATACGAATATTATTAAATTGATTTGAAAATCAACACATTATACGTAGGATAAAAAAAAAAAAAAAAAGAAACGTTTTTTCCTTATTATTGGCCTTCGATTTTCTGCAATGGGTTGTTTTTCTTTCATTGAGAAAGCAATTGATGCCATCCAGTCTTTAAGAAATAATAATGATCAAAAAAACATATCAAATTTACTATATATAAACGAGAGGCGCTAGATGTAGACTTGATTTTTTATCAATGTCAAAACGTAAAATGAGTACTGAAAACAACTGTTACAGATCTTTCATAATTTATATATTTTTTTTTTGTGTTTGTACCATTATATTTAACGAACATCTTCAACATTTGTCATTGCCGTCAATGGTGCAGATTGATTGAGAAATAGACCACGAGCAATAGCACCACGTTCTATTGTTTCTAAGTCTGCTTGATGTAAATGAATTTTTGTTCTTGCTAGTCGAATATAAAAACCAACAGAAAACAAAATAAATGGACAACCAACAATACATAATGTTACAATTGCTGAAATAGCTGCTGTAAATGAATAACCACTGACTTTAATCCATAGAATTAAACCAAGTTCAAGTATAAATAAAAAAAGACCAATACCAGTAGATATAACCCATGCTATTTCAATATAAATATCTAATGATGACAATGGTTTTTTATTTTCATGATTAATCCAAACATCACTTTGACGTATGACACTTTTTAATTCAGGTAATATACACATTGACATAAGTAAAGCAAGTAAATGAACACCAACAAGTAAACATGAAACAATGGCATAACATATAAGAAGACCATCATTTGCATTACGACTTGCATATGCATCAAGGGATAATTCAACAATAGCTACCTATGAAAAAATATTCGAAAAATTTTGAAAAGCAAATCATCTCATTGTTTTTTTGTTTTTTTTTTCATTATATAAACTTACAATAGCAAATCCACTAAGTAATGCAGATGTTTCATTAACACTTTCAAGTTTTGATTTACGATAGAAAAGATTATGTAATCGTTGATCATCTTGATGTGTCGTCTTTCCTACATATAAAAATATACTGTTATATAAAAGAAATCGTTCATATGTATTGTTAGATATATATTATCTTGAATATTATAAACACCTTTGTTAGGTGACGATACAATATCTTTATGAGAAGCATTGCCAACGATACGTGTACAAAAATGCATGTTTTACAAACCTTTACCGGACAAATGCAATGAAGTATCAGACATATCCACTTGTTGTTTTATAATCTCTGATGTGATAATCGATGAAGCATTACGATTTAATCAATAGAACAAAATTAGATGTATCAATTCGTTAACTGTGAAGTCTTTTTTTTCTCGTCTTGTTCTGATAAAATTTTCTTTTGTTAGACAAAAGAAAATTAATTTTCTTTGACCTATACTAGTTAAAAATATCGTGAAATCAAAGATTAATTTTTTTTTTAATGCATATATAAAAGCAAAAAGTCATATTTAATACATATTCGTTGTTTAAATAACATGCCATTTGATTATCATGTATTTATTTTTTCTAAAAAAATGTAAGCCTTGATCTTCTTTATATATCAATACTGCAAATGAAAATTTAATTGAAAGTTTACTTGAACCATGATAATAAAAGTATATAAAAATTTATTATTAATTTTATTTTCTGTTTAAACAAAAATTATTGATCGAAATTTTAATTTTATCTTTCATTTCATGTAGTATGTACTTAATAAAAAACTATTCTTATCTATACACAAGAATGACTTATTTAATACTTGACTAATGAAATATTATTGTTTGTTGATGTTTTTTTTTTTTTTTTATTGATTTCTGCTTGATGAGTGCTCTGGCATGGTTTATAGTCCTTCTCATCTGCCAGATCTTATATTATAATTTGATTCTCATACAATTAAGTATATTCTGCCGCTGGAAATATACTTAATAGCTAAACTCAGATAAAAAAAGATCATATGTTAGGTTTTTGCAAATCACACAGAATTCGTACGAAAAATCATCGTCTCTGAAATCTTACATTGTATTATAGAATAAGATTCTTGATTGAGCTTACCAACACATAAGTTTTTCTATAATCTTATAAGGATATCTTACAAGGCAGTAAGATCTTTCAAGAATCTTATTAAACGATTTTGCGTAAGATGTCAGAGATGCTGATTTTTCGTACAATTTCCGTCTGATCTTGTAAGATAAGATAAAATCAGATGTAGCTACCAACTTATCACATCTTACCATCCAATTGTTTGACCTCGGTGTAGTCTAAAATAGAATTGAACAACAGTTTATCACTGAGATAAGTCAAAGTTAGATGTTTCTTTGATTGTATAATTCTTTATTTAATTTTTATAAATTTTTCTTTTCTTTTTTCGGTTGATTGTTTTACTATAAATATGATCATCATGTTGACTATTTAAAACTTCACATTAAGAACCTTAAAATAGTGCAATAATCTTCTTCAACAAGAATTTCGAATAAAGAAAAATGTATTAAATTATCGAGTTGAAAAATAAAATAATGTACAAGAGATTAACTAAAGTTCTGCAAAATATAAAGAAATCAACTTCTATTATAATATAAACAGAATGAAAGATTAGTACAATATATTAAATATTTTAATTAAGAGACCAGTAATATAATTATTAAAAACAGTTGTAACAATGACAAAGTCAAGTTTCAAGATAGATAAAAATCTATTTTAAATAAAACCTATTTAATCAGCAGACATACGTCATACTTAAGATAACTGTTGTCAGTGATATTACACATACATCAATCAATCATCACTTCAATATCGTGTATCATTAGTATAAACTTTATTATCACGGAAATAATATATCTATTTCTTATCTTCTCACAAGCTATTACACAATACACTACTAATGAAAACCTTATTACCATTACAAGAAACACAAAAAAACAATGAGAATTAAAATTAAAACAAAAAAGGCTTTTTTTTTCGAATTATGTGATACATTTGTGTTTAAATCTTACTAAAAATCGACTTAAAGAACTTAAGAAAATGAATATTGATTGTTTTTCTTTATTTTATTAAGTAAATAATCAATGTAAATATTAAATATGAGACACTGTGAACAAGTATTATAATGAATCTTTAAAAAAGAAAATAATAAGGTCGACTGAAAGCAATAGCATTTGCAATCATCAAGATGTCTGTAGAGTTATTGGTTTTCCTGTCAACAAGAACTTGAAAGCCTGGAATGAGATTAATGAGATAAGTGTACATTCTTTATTGCAATTGATAATTAAGAAAAACTTCAAGAGAGAAAATCGTACTAAGTACATCTCATCGAGCTCTATCCATTGGCCTAGTCAGATTTTCCATAAATCAAATCGTGTTTTCCAGCTAGATTTATTTGCCAAGGCACAGACACGCTATAATTGTAAAATACATGGGAAACATGTTAATGATCGAATAAAGAATTCAATGTGTCATATTAAGCAGAATAATCTTAACTAAAACTTTGTAGGGATAGTGGAACGAAATGAAAATTTTGAGCTTGTGTTTGAACAACTTCGAGGATCAGTACCTTATACCTTTCAATCGAAGACTATATTTAAAGCTTGAAAATTGTTGTTCTAGTACTTTTCTCTTTAATATTCTCCCATATACTCTTTTAGTAGGTCTTACGTCAGTAACTTTATTATCATCTTCTTAAAAACATGATTATTAAATAATTCATTGATAGTTCAAAATACAAACTTTGTTCTTTGAACATTTCGTTCTACACGCAATGTTTTCATATATTTTATCCATTTCAAATTGGTTACTGAGTATATGGCTTGTGAAAAGCATCGAATAAATGAATAAGAAAAATAATTATTGATTTTTACTACGCTGTTTTTTTCTGTAGAATTATTCAACATTGTATTGAAAAATCTTTCAAAACAAAAAAAGTCACATTAATCGATTGCGAAAACATATTTCCTTACATTCTTATGTTTATATTTTTATTATTATAAGAGAAGATATTATTAAATAATATGTCACTTGAAAGATTGACATCAGTACTCAAGGCACATATAAAAAAAAGTATTTAGTTACAGATTATTTACTGTTTGTATATCAACTAATTCTCTCGCACATTCAGACTTCTGAAAACACTTCCATAACATTTATAGCATTGAAAATACTTGTTTTGACATTAGGAATTATTCTAATAATTAAGTGACTCATCAAAGTGAAATAAAGAATGTGAAATATGGTCATGAAATTTCAATGACAGTAGCTTTCAACTTCGTTTGAATGTTGTGTATATAAAATGGATACTTTATTTATTGAATGCTTCTTTTCTTATTTTTACAGTAAGGTTAAACTTAATAGTTTTTATCTTTCTTCTTTCAACCTCAATTTTTTGCTTTTTAGTCAACTATGCAATTTATGAAGAAAGGCTATCCATACCAATAGTAAAATATTTAATATGGGCAGCAGACAATGAATTATTATAAACAAAAAAAAAATATTCATATTCTATGAAAAGAAATAAATTTCAAAAAAAGAGTATACATTCATCAATATCCATTTTTGCATGATATGAAATATGTTGACATTTTTAGAAAATAGACTATGATCAACAATGATAGATTTCTTTGTAAAAGAATATTTTTGAAAAAGATACAATTTAATTATATGCTACATAATATTTTGGAGGACAACTAGTTCCACAAGATAATCTAATATGAATATAAAAGTTAAAATTGAAAGTATATTATCCTAAATTCTAGACAGTACAATCGAGATCTCATTGAACATGCTCTATCAGCTACTGAAAAATAAGAAATGTGTTACTACAGGTAGCACTTCAGACACATTCTGAAATTGCCTTTTGATAATGTCTCAAAATTAAAACAATCTGATACAGATCATGTCAACATCGAAGTAAAACATGAACGATTTTTTCATAAATTAATTCGATTGACATAGATAAATGTATAAACTGAATTAAAAATTATTTTATTGAACAAAAAAAACTGAATATCATCAAAATAATTCAATAAAAACAGATTGATTCTTTTATTGAGATGGCTATCGTTCATATTCATAAGATAAATATTACTTTGAATTATCAGAGTATGTGGAAAGATGGGTGTGAATGTGTATGAGATTTTTCTCTTCATTCACACTATCACCTAACTACTCACAATGTTATTCTTACAACAAGTCATAAAATCACTAAAATTTTAAAAAGACTTATTTTTAGATTGTACGAAAATATTTTCTAAACTACACATAATGTCACTTGATGATCAAATTATTCCCGTTTCGATGTTACTAGACCGTTTTCATCGATTAATGTAATCCATCAATCAGACTTCAAAGCTTGACAGCAAAAATGTAGCCAATGTGCTTAAGTTTAGCACATCTCATGCGTCAAGTTATTGCCTTTGGCTTTCCTTGTTAATAAACACATCAATCAACTTCGAAACTCATTACCAAGGAAATTATTGGTCTGGTTATATACTTCATCAAAAATGTTCTTAAAAGTTATTTTTTGCGTTCTCATCTTTTAGTCTTAATTTCAATGTAATTTGTAAGGTGTATTATGTCAAATACTCATCCCGATCCATGTTTACGACGTGACTTTATCGAGACACGTTTACTATTTTAATTAGTAGATCAAGTTCTTTTTTGATGATTGGTTCATTAAATTTAATCGATCATATAAAAACGTATTAAATTCAAATTAATTTTTCGACCAATCATATTTCTTAATTTAGCATTCAATGTTCTAGTGAAAGGAAGGCTAAGACCTTGTACAGACAACAGGAATTAACAGTGAACTATGTAATCAAATTACTTACTTCAGTTTTAATTCACAGCATGTGTTTGATTTATTCCCTATCATTGCAAAATAAATATATTCTTTCTTTTATGAATCATATTTAGTTGGATGTATATGCCATATAATAGTGTCATAAAAAAGTCTTTTATGTAAAAATTTATGGATATTTTAGATATTTAATTGTCTTCAAATTATTTCTCGCTATTTATAATATTCATATGGGTTATAGAGAAAGTAGTATGTTAGCAAAACAGTTAAATATTCATTTATCAGTTGGTAATAATGAAATATTTCAATCTGCTCCTCTCACAAAAAATTTAGATAAATTTATTGATGTATTGATTGAAGAAGAGAGTCAGCGTAGTGTTAATAAAATTTAACGATTTTACAAGAAATGTTCAGTCAAAATATTAAACGAGACAAATCTGAAGCTTGAAAATGAACGTTATTTATATCCTCGAGCATGTAATAATCGGCAAAATCAAAATATTTATCATTTGTTTCAAACATTTTTTCAGTGATAATGAATTAATTGTCAATATAAAAAGAACTGGATTAATGCGACCGAAAAAGAATTTATTTTTTTTCTTTCACTCAGCAAAATAGAAGTTTGAGAAGAAAAGAAAATAATATAAGAATGGCTTCATTTATATATGAATCCATTAACAGGTCGAGTTACTATATACGTCTTTGAAAATGTTGTTCAAGGTCATTTTGATAGTAATACAGATCCACTCGTAGCGCAAAATAAGCCAATCAATAATGGTATGCGCATATAAGAACATTACAATAAATATTAGCTTTAGTTAATTGTCGAGAAGAAAACAGTGGATTTTATTTAGTGTCTGGTTTGCAATATTTCATTAAAACATGGATTAAACAAAATAAATAATGATGTTTAAATGCAATTCAAAGTGGACATCCAACTATAGTTCAAATGTCAAAAAGATGATCCTTTTTCAGCAGCTCTTTCAAGATTTACTTTTTTTTCGGGATCTTTTTCGATTTTTCTATAAGTTCTGTTATATATATTTTATTATCATACGGCAGAAATTAGGTTGTTGACAGGCACCTAGCTTAGGATGAGGATAAAAGCTGATCCATGAGTACTATAGTTCTATTTCGATACAATTCAAAAGTAATATGTGCTTGAAATAGATAAATCCTCTAGAATAAATAAATCTCGGAATCCCTTCTCCTATTTCAGAGCATATTCAACAAATGTTAATTCAAAAAAGGAAGTTTACTTGTTTGGGATGATCGATTACCACATGACAATTTTCCAAACAATTAAAATAATATAAGAACTACTTAATATGTACGTGTGACACTAATAGTTGATAAAGCAATACGTCCATTTCTATTATCAAAAGATGATTTATCTTTAAAATTTCATCTTATCGATTTAGTTGAAAAATAGTATAGATTTAAATCACAAGAATTAAATATTGCTTTTAAAAAAAAGAAGGTTTCGAGAAAAAACAAGAAACTCACGAATATTAGAACGAGCGGATTATAAACGAAAAATGAGAAACGGAAAAAAAGATGACTTTGAACAGAAAATAAAAAATAAACTAAGTAATTCTGATTTATCTTTGATATAATTTGATCAGCGATTGTTTTTATCTTATTTTTGCAAAAGTTCACGATGCATCTTGATAAAGGCCATATCTTATGAGCAAACAAATATAATGTCTCTTTTACTCATCTATATTTTATTTATACAGATGTCTATGTTTTTTTTGAAAGTATATTCAAGAATCTTCTATATGTACTCTTGATGTTGTTTGTGGAATAGTCGGAGTATTGCTAACTAAACCACGAGCAATAGCACTACGTTCTATTATTTCTAAATCAGTTTGATGTAAATAAACTTTTGCTCTAGCTACACGAAAATAAAAACCAACAGCAAATAAAACAAATGGACAACCAATAATACATAATGTAATAAGAGCAGCAACAGCTGCTGTTTGAGAAAATCCGCTCACTTTAATCCAAAAAATTAAACCAAGTTCAAGTATAAATAAAAATAAACCAAAACCAGTAGAAATAAGCCATGCTATTTCAATATATTTATTTAATGATGATAATGGTTTACTATTTTCATTATTAATCCAAACATCACTATACCGTATGACACTTTTTAATTCAGGTAATATACACATTGACATAAGTAAAGCAAGTAAATGACTACTTACTAAGAGACATGATATAATAGCATAAAAAATGATAAGAGTTTCACTAGATTTATTTTCTTTATAAGAATCTAATGATAATTCGACAATGGCTACCTTTAATTACTATTTGAAATAAAAATTCAATTGATATTTATTAAATAACTTACAATAGCAAATCCACTAAGTAATGCAGATGTTTCACTAACACTTTCAAGTTTTGATTTACGATAAATTAGATTTTGTATTCGTCGATCCTCTTTATGTCCACCTCCTAAAGAGAAAAATGATAGCTATAAAATATATATGTTACATTTTTGTTTTGTTTTTGAAAGAGAAAAAATAATTTTAGTAGATAATAAAATATTTTTTTACTGGCAAACAATACTAATATAAAGTGAACAAAAGATAAACTTTTACTCACCTTTCATTGGTACATATGATGAAGTATCGGACATGTTGGTCGTACTATTTTCTATATTTATTGACGTCAGTAAAATGTGATAATTTCATTAGAATAATCGACAAAGAACATTAATTTAATGCTGTGAATTCATCCTGCTGTTACAAGTATTTTTCGTTCCTTTAACTAATATTACTTTTCTGATACACGGGAAGTAAATAGTCAGATTAATGTTTTATAATGTGAAGTAGTAGTACTTAACTATGGCTGCTCTGTTTTCTTTTGTTTTTTTTTTCTGTATTTCGTTTATTCGTTCTTTACGTGCTGATATGCCGAACGAAATTTATATATATATATGTGGCAATAGGTAAATAAGCTTCGTAAACGATAAAAAAAGGCAATGAAAAATTTTTCTTGTTGCTTTATGTCAGCTCTATTTTCATCTATGGATAAAAATAAGATTTATATTCCCTTTTCATAAAAGTCGCACATCAATAGTGTTTATCGAAGACAAAGGATAATCGATTATCATCGATGTATTATTATCTAGATGCGAAAAAAACCTATAATAATAGCTTAATAAATCAAGCGAATAATGGGTCTTATTGAAAAAAAAAATTCTGATTTAATGAAGCGTATCAATCTTGTTACTATCTGTTTTATTTAATTATTAACGAATTCGAAGGACAATGTCACATCAGTCATATACAAAAAAAACTAGGGTATTTTCGAAATTTTATGATAAATTATTCAAAAGAATCTAATGAAAATAACTTATTAACAAAAATTGAATAATCATCATCATCGTCATGATCGTCTACATAAACTTCACCGGATTTTCGTCGGATTGATGGTTGAGTACACTACATTACTTTTTTTTTTTTATATAAGAGTGATACACATTTTCATTTTACTATTATATTTTCACAGCTGTAATACTTTACATGTTATTTCTATTTGTAAGAAAATGATAATCATATGAAAAGAAACTTTGTTTTATGAAAATAAATCATTAAAAAATTTTCTTTTTCTTTATGTTAATCTTCATTCTAGATTATATATAACATAGTTGTATTCTTCACGTAAGCTTTGTTTTTCTTTTTATTTCATGTAAAAGTAATGTTACTTTGTTCGAATGTTTCAATTGAAATAAATGAAATGATTCAATGTGAAGTAATTATTTTTCTAAGTTTTTCAGAGTAATTAGAAAATTTCGAGATGAAAAAAAGAAACTCGAAAAAATTTCTTTCTATATATTTTTAATATGGAAAGAAATGAATGTTACTGATGGTTTGATTTTCCTTTATTGATTCATATTTGTATATATGTATTTTGTTTACAATATATTTTTAACTATATTTAGTTTTGTCATATGTCAATAATCATAGCAGACCACTCGAGATAATATTTATCTAGATGATTATTTGTAAAATTCTTATTCGATATATTTGACATAAATCTTATAACAAAAATTGAGTTATTTACATTAATCAAAAATTTTGTCTTTATCAAAAACAAAAATATCATCTATTGATTTGAATGAATAATTCGAACATTATCAGTAGAGTACTGTTAAAAATAGAATGATATCATTCATTATTAATAATCTTAAATATATTTTCATGATAAAATATTTGAAGAAGCCAGAGTCAATATCAATGACATGAACGTAGGTTTTATTTACAATACATGTATCCCTGGTATAATATATCTGATAGTTTTTATGATTAGAAAACCTATCGTGACAATCCATAAACGAAAGCTGATTATGATCCATCATTAGCTATTCAAGATAAATATCTTCACACGCTACAAAAATGAATCCGTATTTTAATGGCAATCTTCTGATTCTATTGCATGTTGAAGTTATATGAATATTTTATACATATTTAAGTAGTTAATATTTTATTATGCTCAGTTAAGATGACATTATGAAAATGATCCTTTTTTATGCGAGTTAGTTGAGTTTTCTTGAAAATAAACCTAACTGTAAGGGAGAAAAAAAATCGTTGAGATAGCTTGATTTAATGGTATTAAATGGCAAGAAAATAGGCACACGATCCTATTTGGTAGAAAAGTGAGTTAGGAAATTATTAAATCACTTACTAAGAAAATGTGCTGTTCATTTCAATCAACATCATGACTTGCGGCTCGTGCTTGAACAGCACTTTTTTTTTTCGCCTGACTGCTGTTATTCTTACAGTTACACGATAACAAAGCCGACATTGAGTGGCTTTGAGATAAAGCACTCAGTTCATTCGCTCGTCTGTCTTTTTTTTTTGTCGATCGACTAACATAGCCGAATCAAGAAACTATAAACAATCGCTCCGCTCAGTATGCATGCTCGATTCGTGCCATGCTGTTGATGATGGTAAAAGAACATTATGATCAGTTTTCTTCGTGTCTGTCTCCCCTTTCATCTCTCTCTCCCCACTCTATTTTATCCCATTCAACAAGGTCGGATGCTTAAGAAAAAAAAAGGGAACTTTCTACCATATACTGCTCTTTCTTGTTCGTCTCATTTTTGTACTCCATTTCTTTTGCTGCCCTCCCCCTCTCTCTCTCTCATTTTCTTATTGTCGGTTTTTTTAAATCGCTCTTCGTTGCTCTGCTTAGCGCCCATGCGACTTCAAAAATAGTGTGCAAAAGGCAAACAACGATCAAGTCAAACACATACACTCACTACACAA
>CAJNSZ010000040.1:150183-353685 GCA_905329745.1 Rotaria sp. Silwood2
ATTAATAGACTATCACGAAATTTATAAAAAGTGTTTCAAAAAATTCTATTATATTTAGTTATTGTGAAACAAAAAATACACAGTTTTGTTCAGTTTTCAATGCTCTTTCTAATGATATATTTGAAAGTCAAGAACTACGAGAAAATTTCTATTTATTAACTAATTAATTAAAATTATTAATTATTAATATTAAATTATTAAAATAAATAATTAAGAAAAGCCTTCTATACCAAAATGTAGCCCGTTCAATTCAGCATCTAATGATATATTTTAGAAGATATTTTTCTGTTTTCAATAACGATAAAATCGATAAAATACTAAAAGTGTCTTAAACTTTTGACTATAGAAAAAAAATTGTATTTCGCTGTACATTCTCAGCTAACGACCAATTTGATGAAACATAATTGAACCATGTAGACCTCAATCCTGCCTACATATATATATATATAAAGGTATTTATTTTTTCTTACCTTTAAAAAAAATTCAAAAAAATAAAGTGTCTTAAACTTTTGTGGTCCACTTTAGGTATATTAAACATTCAATTGCTTATTCCAATCTCAATAGAAACCAAAATCTTTTTAGAGTTTTTATTAGAATACAATGTAGCATCTATAAGCAAAAAACATTGAAATCAGAAGAAAGTAGTTGAAGAAGTTCTTTGTTTAGCATGATTATAATTTATTTCAATATGAAGTGTCCCTTGTACAAAGCAAAGTCACAGAATTGAAAAACCAGAAACTTGCGCTAAATGATAGATTAAACCTAGAATAAGAAAAACACTTCTTTTTTATACAGAAGATATTATTGAAATCATTATTATTTAAATATTTTTAAAACTCAATGTCATATTGCATGAAAAGAAGAATTATGATATTGTGAAAAATACTGGTAAATTGATGATTTACTAATACCCAATTAAACTTATTTAGCTAGGCTTCATAAAAAACAGATCAGTTCGCACACAAATATTCAACATATTATAGAAAATAATCAAAAAAATACAAACTGGCACATGTTTTTGTTAGTTATTCGGTAATGAAATCAGTTTTTGTTTGTTCTTGAAACGCGTGCAAACATATTTTAGACAGATTTGTTTGATTGAATGCATTTAAACACAATTTGATTAATTTCAGCAACAGAATGCATTTGGAAGTTACCTACTCTATTCATCAAGTCTACAAATGCTGTTTCCCAATATTTATGTTTAATAAAAATTATTCAATCTTATTATCTTCCATATTAAAATCATCATCATCATCTTCATTTTCTTCTCTTTTTGTCGACTTCTATAATTCGTTGCATTCTTAATATGATCTACAGGTTCCTTTGAGCAAGAATTTTCGTTAATAAGTCGTTCCAGCTTCTATGAGAAAGTAGAATTCTTTTTCTGATCGTCTCACATAACAGCCGTTAAGTTCAGCACCATTACTAGCGAACATTTACTTTTTAAGTTAGCCTTCATTTCTGTTATAACCACATGAAGAAAAATGATTAATTAAAGCACTATTGACTGACGATAATTATCATGTATGATTGAAAAAGAAAGATAACCAATATGTCACAGTGATAAAAAAAAATCAAGATACGACAAATGTCACGGGTGAATGAAATAATTCATAATTTCTATTTATTAACAAGTATTTCTTTTCAAAATAGACTTTATTCTAGCGGGTCTTTGTCTCCATATGATCCCATAGTCATCATATATAATAAATATATTTTGTTCCATACAAAAGATAGAAAAAAGCCAAAGACATCGAAACTAAAAAAAAAATCAAAATTTTAACCTGAGTTTTAGACCAAATAACTATCGTTTTTTTTTTTGAAACTCTTATTGAAATATCAGTCGTAATGACTATCAATTAAAAAGAAAAACGAAAATAGGCTAAAACTTGTCAACAAATATCCAATAGTTATTGTATTCATGATACATACATACAATATAATGAGTTTTCTTTAAAATGCCTGTACAAGCATTCGATTGCATGTAAGACAACATCAAACCAAAAAGTGAGATATGAATTATATTCGCATTTAAACCAATCTAGATCAGTAAACAATCATATTTAAATTTACAACATTCAATACCATATTTTATAATGATACTGGCATTATCAAACAGATTTTTCTTCTATTTCTATGCTATTTATCTGGACACAAAAGAATAAAAACCTACAAAATTCTTTATTTTGAAACTAATAATAGTAAATGATGGACATTTTTTTCGTGAAAGTCAAAGAACATCTTATGCTTTCTTAATGTTGATATTCTATTCTTGCATTTGGACATAAATTTGATTTGTTTGTTTTTTTGCCCTTATTGTCACATGTAGTACACACTTCTGATGCATCTGCATGACTAATAATAAACAGCGAAAATCATAAACAGAAAAAATTGGTAATGTACTGTTTAGTCATTGTTTCACAACGGTAATGAGTATGATATACAATATGATGAGTCACTGAATGGTTGGATAAAAGCATCTTTCTCATTAGTCAATATATATTTCCCTTATATTTTTAAAAGCAAATGAATCCTAGATACGACATGCAAATATTTTAGGTTTTCATTTTGTTATAAAGAAGTATTGACTCATTTCAATAGCGACTTCAAGAAAAAATTGATTTTCATTCAACCGGAACGGATACATATTGCACACGTCTTAGTAATGCGCTGTCACAAATTTAAAATATTCATTTCTTTTTTTTTCTCGATATAAACGCGTAGATAAGATAAAAATATATGAATAATCAATGAGTACGCCTAACTTTGCTGAATTTATAGTACCCTTCGATCAAATTCATATTGCTTCTGATACATAAACGCTCACGTAAAGACATAATCAGACCTGTTCGTCTACGCATCTCATTTTATTTTGTTATTTATTCATATAAAAATCGATAAAAGTGTATAAGTATCGAATATTTATCATAACTTGATAGTTATTGTTTCTGGTTTAGACATGATGCATGAGGTATGTATGTTAATACGTTATTTAAACTTGTTTTGTGTTTATTTATATACGTTGCTATTTGCTTATCTTTTCTTAATTGTGTAAAAAGAACTATGCATAGCGATTAATTTTGTTTTCATATTTCGTGTGTCGCGTAGTATAAATGCAATGAGGAAAAAAAATCGTTGAGTGTTTCAGTTGTAAAAGACTAATAAAACAAAACAACTTTTCTACGATTCTTTCTCTTTTTTTGTTTTGATCATCGATAAATAGAATTACGTTTTGATATTTCGGTTATTATTATTATTATCATGTATGAATACAAAGACGTTTTTTCTTAGATATTGATATACTTTTGTTTAAATATTTATTTTACTTTTCAGATATAATAATTCGGTAATTTTCTTTGTTACTCATTACTATAAAAATTTATTATGGGTGAATTTATTGGTAACATTCTTCTGTCAATTTTGGCTATTTTATTGCCACCCGTAGCTGCAATTATTAAAGTATATTTCTTTCAAATAAAAATCTTTCAAAATGAACAAAAATATTTTTCATCAATTTAGGTTGGTTGTACAACACATTTTTGGATTAATTTAGTATTAACTCTTCTTGGATGGCTACCTGGTGTTATTCATGCTTTATGGCTTATCTGGGCTGGTCCATCAGGCATTTAATTATGTATAAATAAAGCATCATAACTAACAAACGTGGATATTTTTTTTCATATTCATTTTAATCTATTGATAATTTAACGATTGAAAAAAACTAATCTTTCTTTTTTTCATTTTTGTTTATTTATTATCTGATTTATAAATTCAGCAAAATCACAAAAAGAATTGTTTATATGTATTGATAGGACAAAGGTGCTGGAAGAGCTTTTTGTGGTTGTTGTGTATAAGGTGGAAATTGCGGTTGTTGTGAGTAGGATGGAAGTTGTGAGTAGGATGGAAGTTGTGGTTGTTGTGAGTAGGATGGAAGTTGTTGTTGTTGTGGATAATATTGATATTGTTGTGGCGGCAATGGGAGTGCTTGTTGCATAGCTGGTTGTGATTGCATTTGCCAATAATGTGGAAACTTAGGTTCATTAGGAGCAATTCCACGTCGCTTAATTTCTTGTTGGTATTGTCCTGTATATGGATCTAGTCGACGTTCAATTATTTCACCGCGATCACCACGAAAATAGCCGAGTTGCATCTTGTCAATACCACGATCTGGATCACGTAATGATTTTTTGCTTTGTCGAATTCCACCTGGTCCTATTCGACGTTCATCATGTGCTTGAACAATATGTGGCCGACCATCAGGTCCACGTGAAATTTGTGTTACATTCATTGAACTTACACCAAATACTTTTGCATAAGGATTAAATGGATCAGAACCCATAAATGCTGATATACCACCAATATCAGGACCAGTTCGTAGAATTTCAGCCATCAATCGATGAGCAAGACCAAAAAAAGAAGAGAACAAATCACCATCGCCACCACCATTATAACCGTTAGGAATAGATCTATTAAATTGTTGATCAACACGAGCTATATTATTTGGATTGTACGGCTGTAAAGGATAAGACATAATGTTCAATATTCTTCTAGAAATAAATTATATAACGTCGATTATGTATATATATATATATATATATATATGCCTCTTTTTTCGTTAAAAAGAAGTAATAAGAGAGTATGATTTATTTTATCATTGAACATGAACAATCTAGAATATTTATTGACACTCGTTGGTCACACTTCAATGATTTTTCTCTTTCTCACTTCTTCACTTCATGTCTTTATTTTACTTTTTTCAATGTCTTTTGTTTCATATTTAACGAAAACGAAAAAAAAAACGATTTGATAAGTGTACACCCATGTCAAGGTTTGAATGTAATGCAAAGGACACTACCGAGATAGATATGCCTTGAACTTATTACCTTGAATAGCGTAATGGACACAATTAAGAAAAAGTTTTGTCTATAAGTTTTTATGAAATAAGAATATGTCTAAATGGTACATTTACATTCAAATATTTCAGATCACTTGAAAAGAGAATTTAGAGATTTTTTTTTTTCAAATGATTATTACCTTAGACCAAAAGATTTCAGATTGAATAAAAAATTGCTTCAAACATTAGACACATCTTTTATTAACTGAATTGATGCTTGAAATATGAAAAATTTATTTTGAATAACTGTTGTTACTGTTTTATTGTACACAACTCACCTTCGATAATAGTGTTACTCATGTATTTAAATTGAACAAAAAAATGGCGATAAACAACCGATAGACCGTCTAGAATAATGTGCGCTATACCGGTGATATTTGTCGTCAATGGTACAAATCGACGTCCATAATGATACATAAGCAGTAGGCTATCCTTAGACTAGTTTCACTAGTAGAGAAATGCTTGTTTCTGATAGGCAGAATTATGCTTACTAAATATTCTGGTTTATAACCACACTAACTTCAAAATCTTTCTGAGCACTTGAATCGTTTCAAATTTCGGTTCGTAACAAATATATGAAAGAATGTTGCTGATCAGTCGTTTTCAGAAGAAAACTTCGTATATTTAGCATGAAAAATACACAAGAAATGTGTCATTGACAAAATGATTGATGTTTTCAGAAAATAATCCTTTATTGCTTTATTCTGTATTCAATGTTTTTGTTTCATAATCAACAAAACAAGCAAACGGATTCATTAGATTGCGTTCATGCCGAGGTTGAAATGAGACACGATAAGCACCAGGAAAACATTCTTTGATATTTTCTTCTTGAATAGCACCTAAAATAAACCAAGAAAAACAATTTATTGTTTAGTTTTGTTTTGAATAATATTAATTTTGATGAATAATTTTATACCTGTGCAAATAATATGTTTACATTGAGATGCAGGTTTCCCAAGAAATTTAACTAGACGAGATACTTTCTCAAAACATTCACGAGAAAGAAATGGTGGATCAATTATTAAAACATCAAATGAATGTTTTAAAGATGCATACTTTTCTTCAATACGATCATCATCATTATAATCATATTCTATAAAAGAATTATGATCAGTAGCAAAGCGAGTATCATATTCAAATAGAATATTATCGATTTCCGGATGTTCCTATTGAAATTTTAACGATTGCAATATATAAATCATTATAAAATGTACTTTACTTTACGTATGAGACTCCACACAGTTGGACAAGCAATACAAGCACATCTAAAAAAACAAATACAGGATACATAAATTTACTCTAATATATAGAAGAGGATTATTTTATTTTTCTTACTTTCCGTTTTGAGGTAAAATGGTTATTACTTCATTCATCAATCGCGTAGCTGTTTCCTTGTTGTACCAAAATTGACTTAGTTGCTAAAATAAACCAAACTATAATCATTTTTCAAATAATTTTCTAAACTCATTGGATTATTTGAAACTATCCAAAGTTTATGATGAACTATGCATGAAAAAAACCTAGATGTGATGCATAATTTAAACAAACATGCAGTCAGTCTAAAGAGTAGTAACCTATAAGATTCATCGTATGATACAGTTTCTAACAAATATTTCAGCTATTATATCGCTGAAATAGAGCTTATTCATTCAACTAATAGAGTCTAAATTCTGACGAGAGTGAGATGGATGATAGATCCGTGTGTATTCTACTTCAAAAATTCAAATATTTGAAGATTATAAATAAAGTGCATCTTCACCGAATGAATTCATCATTGAAAACAAGTCTTGACCGAATGTAATCTATTGAATATATAATATGTTATAACAATTAATTAGTTTATTGCCAAGTCGATTGGTTACTATGTCGAACCTTTTGCCTAGTCAACAACAGATATCATCAGAAGGTTTTAACTGTCTTAGCTTTTATCCAAAATGCTTGTGGCAGTAGCATAATCTCTATATTTCATCGAAGTTTCAATAGTTAGATTCAAACTGACATCCATAACTACACTCCTTTTGATGGTATCTGCTTTTGATCAGGCAACATATCTAATGAACCTCGTAACCAATTGATTTAGTAATAAAATAATCAGTTATAATAATATCTTATATATACAACAAGTCCTATTTGGTCCAGACTTATGCTTAGTTATGAATTCATTTGGCGATATCAGAATCGGCAGAAACAGAAATTACCGATTCTTTTCTTTAATGTCGAGTACCTAACTCAAATTCAGATCGTGAGTTAGATAATCAATAAAGTTCTCTATTAAACTCACTATATATCAAAATTTCATAGTTGTAAGGTGTGGAGAAGTTTTCGGATTTCAGAATACGATGTATGGGTTCGCTCCTAACAGTATCATCTGAAATAGAGCAACATGATGGACAAAATGAGGAGTCAACGCATTTGTTTTTATGATATTCCCTCACAAAGTTACACGCATCATAAAAAAACAAAACAAAATTCATTTTTCAACGTTTGTTTATATAAATTTTGCATTTTTTAATGGTTGTAAGTTTGGAAGGAAAAGTCGTACTAAACGCAGTTACCTTTTGTCTTCTCCATAATTTTGTGTCCTTTCAGATGATACTGTTAAAAGGCAACCTATATAGCGTCGTCTAGAGCCTGAAAACTTTCTTACATAGTCCAATTATGAAACGTTGATGTTATAGTTTATTTAATAGAGAACTCTATTGGTTATCCAAATGAATATTTCGATTTGAATTAAGTACTCGACAGGACACAGAAAAACATCAACAAGACCTTGTTCTTATAATATTCAGTAGTACTGTATATATGATTTTTCTAGAAGAAAATATTTGCTGTACGAAACTATTGATTACAAAAATATTCCGCATATCAATACTAATAGTAAGTGTCTTAGTATTCTCAAGAATCTATTTAGATTTTCACAATAATTATTCATTTGGATTTTTTGTATAATAATATTAAAAGAAAACTTCTCATGCTCATTCAAATGTGAACTACGAAAATATTAGTTTGATTAATTCACTAACCCAATCTTCTTTTGGCTCATTAGTTGCTTTATTTTGCTCTTGTTCTTGTTGCCATTCCTGAAGAACTTTCAATGTTTCAGCTGATAGCTGAGGTGGACCATCATCATCGTCGGTAATCATCGAAAAATAAAAATAAAAGAAACATTCTAGATTTTCTATTTATTTTACAAACGAATGTTAATAGTTTCTAATATTTATTTTTCTTAAAGCTGCAGAAATGAAAATTAACAATACTAAAAAAAAACAAATCATTTTTGTAATGGTTTTTCATTCGCTGATTTTTCATATTTTTCTATCTGTTTTCCATCAATATTAACTTCTTCTTTTTTATCTTCATTAAGTTTTCTGTGTACCCGTTGAGAATTCCAAATAGATGCATAATGACCATTTGGTTTTGCTAATAATTCATCATGCGTACCTTGTTCAATTACTTTACCTTGATCTAAAATAATAATATTGTCACAATCAGTAACTGTACTTAAACGATGTGCAATAACAATGGATGTACGATTTTTTGTTAACTTTCTAAGAGAATTTAAAATAGCCTAAGAAACAAGAGAATAAAACAATAGAAAACGAAAGACCAAAAAAAAAGTAAAACAATATGATATTTACTTGTTCTGTTGTTGTATCCAAATGAGCGGTAGCTTCATCATAAACAAGAATAACTGGATCTTTTAGAAGAGCTCGAGCAATACTTATACGTTGTTTTTCACCACCTAAATCGATTAGAAAATTTATACAAATGATTCTCTCTTTAAAAGAGCTGTTAGCGAAAACCTATGCAAGATTCAAATGTGTTACACGATGTAGTTGCTGCTGCTGAGAATACAGAGATTGTTTTATTCTCTCTATTTTTGGGATACATTTCTTCATCATTCTTTTAGTTAATCCTTGAAAAATGCGATAAGAAACATAGATGACGGAGCCACAAGGCTTGGACAGGCTCGAGTTCAACTAGTAGTGGATAGATAAAAACTTAGATAATTCCCAGACAAGGATCTTAGAAGAAATACTAAGCCTACCCTGATATCAAAAGGGCACAGGAATTTCGACTCGGTATGAAATTCCAGTGAAGTTTCGGTTCAGATCGCGAAAATCATGAAGGACTATCAACTCGTACTGAAACAGACTTCAATAATGCCTCTAAGAAGTCTTATTTCTTTAATTAGTTGTCACATTTAGTAGTGTGGAGCAGGATGACATACTAGTCAGGTTGTAGATGTGAGTGTGAGTTTTCTCTCGATCTGCAGTCATAATCTAGGACCAAGTCCTCACATTCGACACACTCTCATCCACACCTACCTATTCACTCTTCAGTACTATGCCACCTTGCTGAGCAATACATCTGAATGAAAATACATACTACTCAGCACTACGGAGTATAGAAACTAATTAAAGAAATAAGGTTTTTTTAAAGCAGTTAATGAGGTCAATTTAAGCCTGGACCAAAAATGTCTTGGGTCAAATTCCGGCCTTTTGAAATCAAAATTTGCTGCCACCTATAATAAGGAAGTAGTTCAAATATCACAACGAGAGATTATTGATATATGACCTGTGTTCGTATATCAATAATGTCACTCATGTCTATGAGAGTCCGAATTTCTACCCCTATACTTCAACAGTTCTTTTCGATCATGTTTCCCAAAACTGCTAATACCTGATAATTTAAGTCCACGTTCTCCAACAATAGTATCATATTTTTTTGGCATGCGTAAAATAGCATTATGTACTTCAGCAAGTTTAGCTGCTTCATATACATCTTCTTTTGATGCTTTTAAATTTCCATAATTGATATTATAAAAGATACTATCATGAAACAAAATCGAATCCTATATAGAAATAAAATATATTTAAATATTGATAATGGATAATTTTTTTTATAACTAACTTGAGGTATAACTCCAATAGCTTTACGTAAACTTGTAAGAGATACGTCTTGAATATTTTGACCATTAATACGAATGTCTCCGGCTTGTGGATCATAAAATCGATATAAAAGACGAGTAATTGTTGATTTACTATATATATTAAAATATATCTCAAGTTCTTTTGTTTTGTTTATTAAATAATAATCAAAATTTACCCTGAACCCGAACCACCAACAATAGCTACTTTATGTCCTGATGGAACAGTAAATGAAAGTTTTTCAAGAATTTTTTGTCCTTCAACATAACCAAAAGTAACATTATCAAAGACAATTGATGAATTTTCTCCATTTATTTTTATTTCGGTTGCTTTAGCTTTATCCTAAGTCACCAAAATACATCATAAAAAAAAAGAAGATAAAAACGATTTTCAATTTACTGTAACAGCTGCTTCAACCATTGTTAAACGAAACATTGTTTCCATATCAACAACGGATTGTTTAACTTCACGATAAACTGAACCCAAAAAATTTAATGGCAATGACAATTGAAAAACAAGTCCATTTACAGCAACTAAATCACCAACTGTCATTGAACCTTCACTTATACCACCAGCAGCTAATAACATAATACCTGTTAAACCTAAACTAAATATTGCATTTTGACCAAAACTAAATAAAAGTTTTAGATATTAACAATTTTTTTCTTTTTTTTTTTTTCATTCAAAAAGTTAGAAACAAACTTTAACATAGCTAAACTTGTTTGAGTTTTAATTGATGCAGTTTCATATTCAGATAATGTTTTATCATATCGATCAAGTTCATGAGCTTCATTATTAAAATACTAGACAATAATATATCTATACATTAAATAAAGAATTTTTATGAAATTGTCTTTATACTTTGACAGTTTCAAAATTAATAAGTGAATCAATAGCTCGATTGCTTGCTTCATTATCAGCTTTATTCATTTGAACACGAAACTTTGTTCTAAACATAAAACAAATCTATTAAAATTCTATACAATAAGTTATTTATACCTCCATTGAGTAATCCCAAATGTGTACGCAGTATAACCAGCAATACAACCAAAGGCTAGATAAAATCCGAAAAGACTTAAATTTCGCAGATAAAACATATCGGACTAATACTAGGATCACTTCAAATTTTTTTCTCAAGCTCTTGAAACAACTATTGGCTAGTTGATTTCAGTATCGTGTTCAAAGGTATTTCCTTTCATGAACAATTCATTTATATGCATTCGATTAAACCAAGTCATAAAAAACCTTTTTTTAGGTCGGTTTTTGTGAGGCTATTAATGACTTATTTTAACACAGATGATGTTCCAATGGCAATGTTGAACTCTGTTCCATGTAGTCAAAGAAGAAAGAAATTATATTTTGTCGAAAATCTGTTAATATTCTAGATTTTCCGTATCCTTGCATTATCATGGTGTAGATTCAGGTCTTAGATAATAAATCTTTTATTACTCTACTGATATAGTTCGAAAACTGGCGCTAGGCGACTATTAATCGAATAAATTTCATCAAACCATGGGCACGTTTCATTAGTAGGCCGCAGAAAGGTCGAAAAGTACTTCAGATTCTGTCGTTCGAGTTGTAGATATAATGACTCAACGTGTTTTGTTAAATTCACTAGCTTAAAGTCAATAGAAACAACTCACCAATTAGAGCTGAACACGTTAGAAAAATATATGCTTATTCATTTCACGATCACGTGGTCACACAGCTATTGCTGCAGTCGAGAGTGTATCTGTAAAGGCTACTGTGGAGGGTGAGTCTTCTCTTCATTTCCACCCACTTAGAGAAAAAATCACACATGCTTAAAGTTATCGTTTACTAAAAACATCATTTTGTCAATATTTTTCGTTGTCGACACTTTTTTTTTCTTTTAACTTTTCTACGACACATCGTTTCCTTTGTCTGATCTCTTGTTTTGATTATTCATGAATTAGATTGTAACACTTCAACTTTCGACTACTCTATTATGTTTTTATCATTATGATAAAACTATGATCTATCTCTGGTATTAATGTAGGAATAAGAGTTAATAATACACTCATCGAGAATAAACATTTTTAAACCTTTAAACAGACAAGTATAGTAGTTAACATAACTATGATGCTCAAATTGTTCTCTATTCATTCGTATAATCAATTATTGTTGGAACAACATTAAATGTTTCTTTGATTACATGAGCTTGAGAACCATCTACATGGATTTCATCTTCAATACTTAAAAGTAAATTGCTGATATTAATGAAACAAATTGATTAGTATATGATCTGAAAGCGTTAACTTCTCTCATGCTCATACTAAATAGGCACAACTTTCCTACTACAAAAGAAATACAAAAATATAATGAAGCTCAAGACTGTTGTGTCTCAAAATTTTACACATAATTCTAAATATGTCTAACCATTATGTTAGAATAGTTGTACTGAAATTACAGCTTTTGAACAGATCTGGACGAATATACGTTTGGCGTACCCTATGCATATTATACCGTTTGAAAGAAAATTCTCCGAAGCTAATGAATCTTAGGTCATATATGATAATTACCAATAGCTCCATATGACAATCCAAATTTGTACCACTAGAATAAAAATTCGTAAATAAACCAAAGTATATCTCATTAAATATCTTTCTTACCAAAACTCCACTAACAAGTCCAACTTCAAATATAGTTGGTACAATATTAAATACCAATGCAGTTAACACAAAACTTATGCCTCTATGAATAAAATATTTCATACATTTTATTAACTTAAAAATTCTTTGTTTTATGCTTTTTTTTTTTACTTAGTTCCACGATCAATTGCTTTTGATAAAGCACCTGTTTGTCTTCCCAAATGAAAACTTAGATCAAGATTATGTATATGTGAAAAAACTTGTTTTGCTAATTCACGAATACTTCGATGAGCTACATTAGCAAATATAGCATTACGTAATTCGCCAAATAGAGCAGCACCAGCTCTAGCAGCACCATCTAAACAAACATTTATTGTTTTCATTTCATTTAAAAAGTTGAATTAATTAAATTCTACATCCTATCAGTAATGCAGTAACCATCGAAATAATTGCTGATTTTGTTGAATCTACTTGTAATGTTCGACCTTTATTGAGTTCATCAATCAAATATTTAAACATGAATGGAACGCTTATATTCAATAACTAGAAAATATTATTAATTTTAATAGATAAAATATAAAATGAATAATTGCAATTTACTTTAGATATTAATAAAAGTGTTAATGCAATTAATACACGAATTTTAACTTGTTTTCCAGTTTTTGGCCAGATAAAATCGAACATAGCTTTTAGAATATATCGTGTTGAAATACTTCCCGACTGCACATCGACACTAAACGCTTCTTTACTACCATTATGTGCGTGAAATTTACGCTAAATAAAAAATATTTGATTTTCATTCAATTAAATCAAATGAATAAGTACCAAGAAAACTCGAATAATACTTCGAGCTCGACCAAAAAATGAAGATGATGATTGAAAATTTGCCTAATCAATAAATCAAGATTAATATCTCATGGGAATGAAAGAATTAAATTATATATACATGATTATAAGTATGACGAGTTTTCAATAAAATTGATGATTTAAAAAACGTCCTCAATGGACTATTTGTTATAGGTGAAACTCGATATTTATAAGTACACTTGAAAAATGTTGATGAGAAGAGTGTCCGCCGTAAAAGCGGATTCATCTCGAAAGTCGCAAATTAATTCTTTTTGAAACAATCTATAATAGAAATCTCGAATTATTATTATGATTTAGATATTATAAATGACAACTAATTTAACTTTATTGACTGAAGATAATATTCAGATAACGAAAAATACCCATGTACACTACAACGAGAAGATAAATATCGGGCATTGATAACCAGACAAATTTCAATAATTTATTCGACTCTTCATATAAAACCACATAGTTCGAAAAAGAACATAAAAAATCTACTCCCAAAATTACAATTCGGATCTACGTTTCTAATAGAAATCCTTAGAAAAAAATTTTTTTTTTCGACACTTTGTGTATACTTGTGAACTCTGCATGTGTACTTTTTTATCATAAATAGAAGATATCAAAAAGTACAACAATGAAGTATTATTTATCATTTGGTTACCCACAAAGGATACACATACGTAACATTGAATGGCTTAACGTCGTGCACATTTTCGTTTCTTAATCCATAAGTCTCACATCGACCATAACAAAATCGTAAGATGAAGAAATCCTGCTGTTAGGTATTTGTTTGTACGTAAATGTATCAAAAAAAAAATACGCGTCACAAATGATCACATTAATTTTCACGTGACGATAAGGTTTATGACGCATATACGCGTCATGAGCTCACCCAAGATTTAAATAAACTATTTAAAAAAATAGCAAGAGAAATTCTACATTTTCGTTTGACAAACAACCCCTTGTGATAATACAAAATACTGATCAGTGAAAAACACACTTTTTTCGTCTATAATCAAAGAGACATAGCTAGTGCTTTCACGTGATATAAATTCGCACTCACACTCTGTGTTATTTGTGATTGAATTACGTATATGTATGTGTATAGTTTTGAAGAACCTGAAAGTTTGGAGGATAGAAGAAAAAAATAAAGTATTCTAAAAATAATAGAATAAATTATATTTACAGCTTTTTTTTTCTCAAAAATTTATCTACAATCCTGGTAAAAAAAACTTGTATTTCATTTATTAATGTGTGAAACAGTTTGTAAATCTAAAGTAACAGACGTCCTCTAGGTTTTACATCTGACTGGTGGATCTACCATTGGAAATACGCATTATATTTATTTAACATTGAAAAAAACTTTCTTCCGTCCATGAAATATTACATAGAATCTGATTGGTTGTTTCGTATGCCAATAAGAATCCGAGGTCACCATTATCACGTCTTCTTTTTTTTTATTTATTTTCTATTCTTTGCCAATAATAGATTGGTTCATTCAGACGGTGTTTGTTTGTCCTAGTTGCATTCAAATATCTTTTATTCAAGGCTATTATTACATTTATCATTTAGATCAAGTGGTAGTTTTTCTTCAACATAGATCATTCTTCTTAATATCTCTCAATATGTCAATAATCCGTCATAAAGACGGTCATCCAAATGTAAGATTTTTCGAATCAATTGAAACATTAAATCAATTTGATACAATAAGAAAAGCATTGCAAAAAAAAGAATTAAAAAAGATTTTTGGTGATGATCAACATCATTTAACAAAAGATAGTATAGCCCAACTTGTTATACAATTACTTCATTTTCAAGAAGATCATCTTGGAAAACAATCGAATGGTTCAGCACCACTTATACGAATTCCGGTAAAAAGCAAAAAAAAAAAAATAAAACTTACAAATTTATATCTTTTTTTTTTTTAATTATAGATGGAATGTTTTTTGGATTTTCGTGAATCCGGTGCACTCTATACAATTATTCTTAGTTGCTATGAATATAAAAATAATAATAATTGGTAAAAAAATAAAAACACAATATTTATTAGCATTATAAAAAGCTTTTTTCTTTTTATAGGAAAAAGCTTGATTTATCAACACATAATCGTAATGAAGTAATAAAATTATTTCAATATATACAAAAATCATTAATTGAACGCAATGTATTAACATTACCAATATGTTATCTACGTTCGGATATTGATAAACGTTTACAAACACAATTAAAACAAATTATTGAAAGAAATAATGGAACTGTTGCAGAAAAAGAAGAAGATGCTGATCATATTGTTTATCCACCAATAACTGAAAATTCACGAGAAATTGAAATTGAACGTGAAAGTAAAAACAAAAATAATTCATTAAATAAATTTTAATTAATTTTCTATCAATAATAGATGAAATTGTTCGTGTAGTAGAAAAACGTGGAAAAGATTGTCGTTTACATTATTGGTTTTATCCAGATTCATTTGATATTTGGGTATCAAATATAGATGCTGAAGAATCAGAAAAACGAGATGAAACATTTCAAGGTATTTGGCATGTTGCTGCTAATTGGATTTTAGATACAGCAGAATTTAATGAATGGATGAATGAAGAAGATTATGAAATTGATGAAGATTTAGTATGTATTTGAGAAGTTTAAGCAAAAAATGAATTGTTTTTATCATTTTTAGGGAAGAGATCAAGGAAGAATTAAACTTAAAAATTGTATATCAGGAAGAAAAACATTATCTATGGTAAGAATGAAATTCGTTCGAAAATTTAAATGTTCTTTAATCATAGAACTTTCATTACTATTCTATATATCATATCATAGTCTATTTTCAAATTTTCATCAAAATTGAATTTTGCGGAAATTCCTTTTGTATGGAATTAGAATAATAAAATTGTTTTGATCTTTTTTTCGGATACGATGTCTGTTGAACTTTATTGTATAAATATGAAAATTATTTGAGAATTCTTTTCAGTGCTGATCATCATTCTATGTGACTGTAAATAGCTAATGCCGGTAAATGATAAAAGTTTTTTCATTGTTTCTCTTTGTTAATGTGTATTGAAAATAGGTGTCTGGTTTTCATGATCATCGAACTTTTGTATATTTGTAATGAAAGAAAATGTGATAGTGTGGGATGAGTCCATATTCATGAGGGAACCACATGAACTCATACTCACGATTTGAGCTGACAATGAGACGGAAAAGGTGTCTTCGTAAGCGTAGCATATGCTTAAACATGTTCGTCTCTATAACCGAGTTTTGATCGTTTCACTGAATTTTCAAGGTAGCTTTAAATATATACAGGAAAATTAACTAATGTTATTCTGACATAAAATTTTGCCTATACGGTAGATCAAATGAACCATATAATTTCTTGAAAGATTCAGTCAAAAACAATGTTAGTTTATTGAGATATCGAATTTCCACAAAATATTTGCATTTTCCTCAAGCATGATACAAAAATCAAGTTTACTCGAAAATTTGATGTTTTGGCAAAAAAAAAACCTTCACAATATTCTATAATTCAGTTGATCTATCTATGAGAAAAACTTCAGGTGAAAAATTCAGTAAAATGATTCTGAATCAGTCTCAAAGACTTATATAGGCGAATTTTTGTAAACTTTGCTTATTTCACTAAGACGTCCTTTTATAGGTCCAACATGCTGTCAATCGGGAGACATCAGTTCGGGTAGTTTCCTGCTCAGTGTTTTATACGTTTAATCTTGAATTGATAACTTAGATACATTTTTTCCATCGAATTTGACTCTATGAATAAAACATCTGAGAGTATAGAATACTAAAATCTTTTCAAGATAAACAATTTTCAATGAGTTGTTCGTTGTTTCCATTATCTTGTTTTTTTTTTGCTTTCATTTGACATCATATAGAAAAGAGGAGAACGAAGGAAAAAAAAACTCATCGTTCAGTTGAAACTAACATTGCTGTCATATAAGCAATGCATCGTTCTCTTCCTCTTCTCCGGCGATAACCGACGGAGGAAATCGGTCTTCGTCATCTTCGCCATTTTTCTTCCTTCGTCCTTTTCTCCCATCTAAATAATTCTCATACGTAGACACGTACACCAAAAAACAAGAGCGACGATAGGAGTACCACTAGCAAACATACTATCGGATAATTGAAACTTGCGTTCTTAGTTTTTTTTTTGCTTGCTTTTGCCATTGAAGAGAGATTTAACATCATAGAAGACATGGTAATGATCTATTTTGTTATTAGTAATCATAAAAGAAGAAAAAAGAAAATATTTTATTGATTGAATATTATATTCTTTAGCTTGTTCCTGATCGTAAAACTGAATCAAATGCAACGACAGTATCTAGTGGAACAAAAAATAATTCTAAAAAACGTTCGTCAACAAATACAACATCTAAACAACGAAAGTAAATATAAAAAGAAAAAATTTTTTTTTTAAATAAAATTCAATGATTGTGTTTTCTTCTTAAAGAAAAAAAATGTGTCCTGGAATTGATCTAGATGAAAATGAACTATCTAAAGATGGAGACAATTCTCTATCACAATCAATTTTTGATGATCAAACATCATCAAGAACACGTAAGAAGTTTTTTTTCACAATTCACGAAAAAAAAAAAAAAGAAAAACACAAATTTAACATATATTGTAGCAATAGCTGGTCAAAAAACGAATGATTCTCAATTACCACGTGGTGGAACATTAAATGATTTAAATGATGACGGTGATGATATTGATGATCAACAAATTCAAGGTGATTCAAATCAAATAAAAAAATTTAATGATCCTGAAGCATGTGAACAAACACATCATATTATAATTCCAAGTTATTCAGCATGGTTTGATTATAATGCAATAAATTCAATTGAAAAACGTGCATTAAGTGAATTTTTTAATGGAAAAAATCGTTCAAAAACACCTGAAATGTAAAACCAAATAAATTTTTTTATCATTAATTTGGTTCTTTTTTTTTCATTTAGTTATATGGCATATCGAAATTTTATGATTGATACATATCGTTTAAATCCAAATGAATATTTAACTGTAACAGCATGTCGTAGAAATTTAGCTGGAGATGTTTGTGCTATTATGCGTATTCATGCATTTCTTGAACAATGGGGTTTAATTAATTATCAAGTTGATGCTGATCTACGTCCAACACCAATGGGACCACCATGTACATCACATTTTACTGTATTAGGTGATACACCTTGTGGCCTAGCACCAGTTGGACATCCAAAAGGAATACAACGAGAAGTAATTGAATAAAAAATAAATAAACAATTTTTGTTTATATGTGTTTTTTGTTTTTATTTGAATAGAATTCAGCATCGAAACAAATAACAGAATTAAAACAAGAACCAAAACGTGAAGAAAGAGATGTTGACAATAATTTAAATTTAAGAACTGATCAATATAATAAAAAACTTGCTGTAGTAAGTAAAGTTCTTTTTAATCAAAGAAAAATTAATACGGATTCAAGGATTTCGAATACTTCAGATGAATGTTTTATGATTGATAATAAATTCATTGTAGTCATTTATATTATAAGTGAAAGATAAAAAAAAACAGTCAGACGTCTTTTTCCGCAGGGATTACTTAAAACTCCGATAGGGGAGACAACTATTTTTTTTTTGCAATGCCGAAATCAAATATGTAATGCAGGAACCACAAAATTCGGGAGGACTAACTCGATCCTTGAAAGAGCACTACGTCGATGGATTCCGGAACCAACTCAATGAGTCATAGTCTAAAATAAACACTCAATTATGACTTATAAGATCAACAGAAAAATTGTCTTAGAAATGTGTAGAATTTATTTGTAATAAGTTTAGGAATGACTATCAGACTCGGACTAAAAACATTTGTTGAAATTTTGAGTACATTTCGGATTCAAAAATCGTGAGTTGTCTGCACTCTAGCTTCCACACGAAAGATGAATATAAATTTCAAATTTTTGATTTTGAACAATTTTATAATAAAACATCCGCAAGAATTTTTTTCGAATTCCAAAATTTTCTCGTTAAGATTTGTATTATTTTTCATATTGTTTTGTAAACAAGGAAACAGTACTGGAATTTTGTTTTCGTCAATCAGTGATAATTTTAAATAATAACATCCGGGACTTTCTCGAATTTTTAATATAAGAATAAACAGCTGTTAGCACAAAATATTGTTGGGTTAAAATATGAAACACAAAATAACTGCTCTTGTCAATTCCAGAGATGCAATAAGGAAGTAGCTTAACAAGAAGTTATTGATGTATACTGTGTAACCGTACCTCAAGGTTTGTGACGGTCTATGACACAAGTAAAGGATTGTTGTTAATGCATTTGTCAAGGTCCGTAGGGTCGAGTTGACTGAGTGAAAATTCGTGACTCTACTCTAACACCCCGTTGAAGTCGTTATATACTCGGGCCCTCCTAAGTTCTTTTTTTTTTGGTTATATCGAAAGTGCTTTCTCAAGTATAATGAATCGTGACTAGTTAAATAATCATTTCACTGAATTTGCATAAATTTTTTGTTTTTCTTCTTAGAATCCAAAAACAAAAACAAAAGATTGGTTAGATCAAGAAATCCTTCTATTGCTTGAAGGTAAAATGATTGATATCTTTTTTCCTTTTATTTAAAAAGTCTATTTTTTAATATTTAGGTCTTGAAATGTATAAAGATGATTGGAATAAAGTTTGTGAACATGTTGGCACACGTACACAAGATGAATGTATATTAAAATTTCTTCAATTACCAATTGAAGACCCATATTTAGAAGGAAATGGTTCATCATTAGGTCCACTTGCATATCAACCAGTACCATTTAGTCAAAGTGGTAATCCAGTTATGTCAACTGTAGCTTTTCTTGCATCAATTGTTGATCCACGTGTTTCAAGTGCTGCTGTTAAAGCTGCTTTAGATGAATTTACTAAAATGCGTGATGAAGTTTCACCATCATTTATTGAAACAAATCGAGAAATAATTGAAAATGCTTTAAAAAAAGGAAAAAAGCTTGATGAAAATTCAAGTTTAGAATTACTTGGATTAACAAGTAGTACAGGTATATTTAGAAAATGCATATTGATTTTCTATTTAAATATGATACTTATATTATTTTAAAGATGAAACTACAACAGATAAAACTAAAAATAGTAGTGATAATGACGATTCATCAAAAGTAAAACAAGAAAAAATGGATATAAATGATGAACAACAAACCTCAACAGACAAATCCGTAAATAAAATAAATTATTTTTTAAAATTCTTATAAAAAAAAATTATTTTTTTTTTATTTAGATTAATCATGAAGATGAAACAAAAAAAATGGATGTTGATGAACATGATAAATCAGTAATAGAAACAAATACACAAAGTGGTGATACACAAATTATAACTGATGATACATCATCAACTATTCCAAAAACAACAACAACAACAATAACAAATATTGATCAAAATTCAAAAAGAAATTCAACTACTGATATTAATGAAAGAGATATTAAAACAGCTGCAGCAAGTGCATTAGCATCAGCAGCCGTTAAAGCTAAAGTATATTAAACATATCTGAATTTTTTTATTTATAATAAAATTCTTTATTTTATTTTTAGTATTTAGCTTCAATTGAAGAACGTAAAATAAAATCAGCTGTTGCACAAGTTGTTGAAATGCAAATTAAAAAATTAGAAATTAAATTACGACATTTTGAAGAATTAGAAACAATTATGGATCGTGAACGTGAAATGCTTGAAATTCAACGACAACAATTATTACAAGAACGACAACAATTTCAATTAGAACAAATAAAAACATCTGAATTAAAACATCGACAAACAACACATTCTATAACAACACCATCAACTGTACATAATACACAAACTTCTAATGTTAATACAAATGGTAAACAACAATCAAATGTTAGTTCATCACCACCACCATCACAACCACTACCGCCACCACCACCACCACCAACAGGAATAACAACAACAAATATTCCTTTACAATCAACTAATGGAAATGAACCACATATGCAAAGTGAAGAATCAACTGATTCGCAACAAAGTGATGGTAAATAAAAAGAAGAAAAAAAACGATACCAAAATTTCCTATTTCATTTTTTTTTATGATTTGTTTTGTATTTTAGCTTCACCTGCTACAATGACATCACCAAAAATGTTATCATCATTAGTAAATGATAATACTATTCCTGAAGGTAAAATTTTGCATGAATATTTCTCTAGTTGGTTCATTCCGCTGCTTATTTTGATTTCATTCCGTGCTTGCTTTATCTCCGTTTTCCCTATTGTTTGTTGTAGTTTTGTAGTTGTTGCATGTCAATAGATGCATAAATATATATATATACACGTAGAAAAACAAATCTGCAACAAAAAAACATGCGCTCTCTCGCTGGCCAGTTTAAATAAAATAAATAAATCTAAATCACTCTATTGCTGTAGATAATACTTCTAAAAACAAAATCTCATTTCTCCCTTTAGTTAGTTTAATTAAAAAATATAGATAATTTGCTTAAACAACATCTACTTTAAAACTCAACAAACAAAAAACAAAAAAAAAAGGAAACGGTTAGAA
Source organism: Rotaria sp. Silwood2 (assembly GCA_905329745.1). Lineage (NCBI taxonomy): Eukaryota > Metazoa > Rotifera > Eurotatoria > Philodinida > Philodinidae > Rotaria > Rotaria sp. Silwood2. The sequence goes on from CAJNSZ010000040.1 coordinate 172,038, forward strand.
TATGCTCTAACGCTTTTATTGACATTGTCTATTCTTTGTTACCTACGTGTCTCTCATTTGTGGAATTTGCTCGGGGCTAACCTAATATATACATACATGATTTTCAAATATTTCTTTTTCTTTTTTATCTTCTCATTGATTTCAAATACATTTCTTTTCTCTATCGTTTTGTCTATCTCTGTGGTGTTGGTTTTCTCTATTTCTATGTTGGTGTTTTCTGGCCAAAATACATAAAAAGCTCGAGAGAACGAGTGAGAGAGAGAGCGCATATATTTGTTGTTTTGTATATTGTCCTTGTCTGCATGTTCACTTCATGTATATAATCTTTTCACTATTGCCATTGTTTTGTACACACAGATACATATATGTATATATATTTATATATTTGGGATTGCATGCATCGTCTCATCTTTCTTTTATGTAGTTCAAGACAATGAATTGATGCATGAATGAAAAAAAAAAAAATTTTTTTTTATTTCCATGGACATTATTTTGTTATTTTGTATTCTTCCTTATTTATTGTGTATTTGACTATATGCAATAATTTGTCTTCTTTTCTTTTTGGGTTTTTTTTGTTATTATCTCTTTCCAATTTCAGGCAGTACAGTAGAAGCGACAACAACTAAAACAACAACATGCACAACAACATCAACAACATCTTCTCATGGTGTTACAATTAATAATACAATAATCACTACAAGTGAAAAAATGTTGATTGTAAACACCGGTGAAAATGGTAGTGATACAAATAATATTGCTAATAATGCTCCTGTATCTACCATTTCAGAAAATGACAATACAAATAATAATAATTATTAACAAAATAAAAAAACCTTTTGTGTTTTCTCATCTTTTTTTTTCTTTTGTTCTTTTCTTTTCTGTGTTTTTCTCTTTCTGTGTCTCGAATGTATTCTCTTAAAAAGTTGCCAGCCAGGCGTTTAACTCATTTTGAATGATCTTTGTGTTTCGTCTGTTATTAGAATTTGATCCTTTTTTTTTTGTTCTTTCTTCTCTTATTCTTTTCAAATAACGCATACACTACTCACTGCCACTTACATACACACAAAATAGTGTATTATATATATTATATATATTTACTTCTATTAGAAATTCAAATTTATGTCTCTTCTTGTTAGAGCTAAATCAGAACATGAAACAAAAGGAAAGATGTGTATGTGTTATAAGAAAAAATGCGTCGTATATTATTTCTTATTTGTTGTTGATCATTAAAAAAATGAAAACAAGCCAAAAAAAAACACAATCTGTATAGATAAAAAAAAAATGATTGTTTTATGTTATTTCTTATTTCTAGGAACTTTATCAGATGATAGTCAATTATCTGATGATCCAGATGAAGGCTCAGCATCTTCATCATTAAAAATAGGACGAAAAAGAAATCGAAGTTCAACACAACCATCACGTACATCATCCACAGGAGGTTTTCATGGTACATCAAGACGATTTGGATCACATGATCAATTAAGTAGCGGAACAGCTTCATCATCTTTGACAAGTGGACACCATATAGATGATGATAAACGACGATATCAATGTTCAACTTGTTCAAAAAGATTTAAACATAAACATCATTTAAAAGAACATGAAAGATTACATACTGGAGAAAAGCCATACACATGTGATAAATGTGGAAAAAGATTTAGCCATTCAGGTAAATTTACTAATTTTGATTTGATTTAATTTATTTTTATATCTCAAGGTTCATATTCTCAACATATCAATCAACGCAACAAATATTGTCGACCTGATCAAGCTGATTCAGAATTCGATTAATTAATTAGACAATAATATTTATAAACAAAAACAAAAAAAAAATCGATTGCTTCCGCTTTTTCTTTTGTCTTTCAGTGATTCGTTTTTTTCTTCGTTTCTTTTGCTAGATCTTTCTTTTCTTTTTTTCTTCGACAGAACAAAACCAGTTTTATGTAGATAATATTCAATAACGTGATATTGACAAACGAACAGTATTACACAAAACAGACAATAATTTTAAGTATTTATTAAATGTGATAAAAAAAAAGTAGCAAACATTCTACAATGAAATTTCCGATTATGTATCGCTCAATGTTTTTTTTTTTTGTATATAAATAGAGCAAGGGGCGAATAGATCAAAAATACAAATCCTTGTGAAAAATTTCGATTAAAATAATAATCAATTCATATAATAAATAATCATTTGTATTTTTTCTTTCACAGCGCAATACATCTTATAGATTTGTTTCTTTTTTTTTCTGTTTTTGTAAATAAATTTTTTTTTCGTATTAAATTCTATCGATATGATTTGGTTTTAGAAAAAGAACTATGGGTAAAAAGAAACATTCATTTGAAGATGAACAAAAACATAAAACTAGTAAAACAAATCAACAAGAAGAACATGAATATACAGAAATGCCACCAGGATGGAAAGAACCACCATTCAGTAAAGAAGATAATCCTCATGGTAGAATATATATATTTTTTTCTTTTTAAATGAATCTAAATAATTTCATTTTAATATATTTATAGGACTTGTTGCTGAAAGTTCATTTGCAACTTTATTTCCAAAATATCGTGAAAAATATCTTCAAGAATGTTGGCCATTAGTCAAAACTGAATTATCAAAATATGTAATGAAAAAAAAAAGAACCGAAAAAAATTTTTTTATTTGATATTTATGTTTAATTTTAAAGGGTATTAAAGCTGAACTTGATCTAGTCGAAGGTAGTATGACTGTTAGAACAACACGTGATGCATATGATCCTTATATGATTATTCGAGCACGAGATTTAATTAAATTACTTGCTAGAAGTGTTCCTTATGAACAAGTAAAATTAAATTTTTGCCTTAAAATAAAGTTTCTTTTTAATGTTGAATATTTTAGACTGTCAGAATTTTACAAGATGATAATGTGTGTGATATTATTAAGATTAGTTCATTTGTTCGTAATAGAGAACGTTTTGTTAAAAGAAGACAACGATTAATCGGTGCAAATGGATCAACACTTAAAGTAAATCATTATCATAAATTATCATTTAATTATTTTATTGTAAAATACTATTTAAAAGACATGTTGAAGTATATAGAGTAGAAATTTACATCAACCACCTCCTTCTGAAAGACCATGATAGGCAAAATTGACAGATCGTGACAAACTTTGTTGATATATGATCTGTGATCATATATCAACAACGTCTAGTTAAACTAATTCCTAAATTGCATTTTGGGAGGGTTAAATAAAAACATGGAAAAGAAATGCATTATGTTTCACATTTGAATCCTGCAGACATTGCGCTAATAGTTTTTTGTTTTATTCACATTTAGGCTATTGAACTTTTAACTAATTGTTATATTCTTGTTCATGGTAATACAGTCACTTCTATCGGACCTCATCAAGGTATTCGACAAGTATGTATTTTTCTATTGTTATTCTTATAGAAATTTATTTTAATTTTATTTTAGGTTAGAAAAATAGTAGAAGAAACAATGAAAAATATCCATCCAATTTATAATATAAAAGTATGAAAGGATTGTCGTTCTCTTTTCATCTTACGTTTTAACTTATCATCTATTTAGACATTAATGATAAAACAAGAATTAGCTAAAGATCCAAAATTAAAAAGTGAATCTTGGGATCGTTTTCTTCCGAAATTTAAATCGAAAAATCTTTCTAAACGTTATAAACCTCATAAAATTCGTGTTACTAAGTCATACACTCCATTTCCTCCACCACAACCGTTATCGAAAGTAAATTATTATTTATTAGAATTCATTTGCAATTGATCATTATTTTTAAACAAAAAAATTTAGATTGATAAAGAACTTGAAAGTGGTGAATATTTTGATAAAGAAGCTGAACGTCGTCAGAAAAAATCTGAAAAATATCAAGTTAAATTGGATAAAAATACTGAAGTATCATTACAACGAAAGAAAGAAAAACGAGAAAAAGAATTTATACCACCTGTTGAAAAACAATTCAATCTCAAACAACAATCAACAACAACGAATGGTCTAGTCTATTTATCTATTTATTTAAAAAATTCTATTCTCTTTTTATTTTCTAGATACATCAAAATTAGTTAAAAATGTCAAGAAGAAACTGAAACGTCTACAAGCCGATTAATTTTTATTTTTAATATAAAAATTCTATTAGGCTAATGATCGTTCATAAAAATTGTTTTTTTTGTTTTGTTTTTCTATTTGATAAATATAACTAAACTAACATGATTACTATACCAGTCATGAATAGAAAAGAACTTCTTGTTTTTATTGAGGCTGATGAACTAACTATTGATTGATCATCAAGGCATAGACCTGGTATANGACATTAGATAAAGAATTGTCATCTTGGTTACAGGCAGTGAAAAATGATTGCAAACAAGCTCGTTGTAAAGCTTGTTTAAAAACTTTTAGCATTCGTGAAAGAAAATCAGCTTGAAGAAAGCATATGAATAGTGAAATTCATAAAACACATATGAAAACATTTGGAAATAATATATTAATAACCCATACTTCATTTGGTGAAGCACAAAAAGTTTCAGCTAAAGAGATAGAAATAAACAGCTTACAAACAATAATATAACTTAAAATGAAAATCATATATATAGATATAGTTTTTTAAATAACATGACGCAACTTATGATGCGCATGTAAAATCACTGTATTTCTCCAATAGTCGTATAAATCAAAAATCGAACAAGTTATTTATGAGCATGAAAGAAAGAGAAATATGGTAGATTCAAATTATGATATCCACCGGATGTACTACAACGTTCAAGAGTCATTAGTTTTAAGAGAGTATCGTGTAAATTCGAGCGTCAGACGAATTGGCAAGAAGTAGTCGACCTGGTTCATGAAGTAAATCAACAATCCATGTTTTAGCTGGATATCGAACGCCCTAAAACATCAAATTGATCGTTAATATATTTTTATTCATGAAATAACAAAAAAAAAAATTAATAAGCAAAATTCGATTTAACATGCAATGGACATACTAATTCTGTAGATTTATCATATAATATTGACTTTTCTCTATCAAAAACTGAATTATTGAATAAAATCTGTTTGTCATTATTTTTCAAATAAGTGTGTTCTAATTTTCTTAATGATTCACGCATTTGTTCAATAGATGCATCATCGAAAGGATTACATTTTGTTGTCTTATCCATTGAATGTTGATCATCAATCGACATTTGATTAGAATCTTTATTTAACATATGTAATCGAAAGGTGTCTATCTAAACTTTTACTTTTGTCGTGTTTAAATGTAAATAAAAAAAATAAAAAAAACTTTAGAATTTAAAGATAAACTAAAATTCTCTTCATACTATTTGAAGGGTACAAGGTACCGATAATTTGAATTTTTGAGCAAAAAGTTTTTTGTCATAGTTGGATAGAGCTTGTTGAGATATTAATAAAAATCTTGTTTTTGACATAAGCAGCCGATGGTTTTGTAGCGAAAACTAGCTTTCAAAGTATCAAAAAAGCCTATAAAAATTTAAAGATACCAAACGCATAAAGTGCTACCGAGACTTGATACGATTAGCCTTTTTCAGTTTTTATGGGCTTGTCTGATATTTCTAAATCTAAGTTTCACTACAAAACCATTGTCTGAATATGTGGAAAAACAATTTTTTTACAGGTAACTCAACGAGCTCTATTTAATCATAACAGAAAAACATTTTGCTCAAATTTCTAATTGCCGATACCTCACATAAAAAGATAGCATTATTATAATCTTAATAGATAACATACCCTAGATGATTCACCAAGAATAACTTCATTCCAAGCACGATTATAATTTCCTCGTGTTAATGTACACGGTATACCAAGTCGATCAGCCAATGTCTATAACATAAAATTCTTTAAAAATGTTTCTCTATGTTTTTTTTTTAAATATTTACTTTGAATAAAAATGCTCGTTGAGCATGAATACCTTTTCGTACACGACCAATTGGCACGACATTTGAATGAAGTTCAGCTTTTAATTGATTCATTGCTACTTCATATCCAAATGTAGCTACATCATCAGGTGATATTGTACCACCCATCTTTTCACTTACAAATCTTTATAAAAGAAAAACATTATTCAATAAAAAAAGAAAAACTATTTAAGTGTTACCTTGCTAAAGTAGATATTTGTTCTGATAATGGTACTTTTGTAACTTGTGGACGAATTTCATCAAGATACATTTGAAATTCTTGATCAGCTGTTAGTTTATAAACTGATTTCTTGATATAGAAAAAGAAACCTATAAAATAAATATAAATCCAAAGATAGTTTCTTACCGCATCAGAAACGTTTGCTCCGGATGCATCCTTTTCATTTTGTTTTTTATCTTCTGATAAATCTCGCTTATCATTCGTTTTATCTTTTTTTGAACGACTAAAATCAACACATTAATTAATGTAGAATAAAATTCAATTCATTGAATTAAAAAAAAAATGTGAACGAGTAGGTAAAGGAGAAAAAAAAAGCCATGCATATGTATGTTAATAAAGCACAGAAGATATTAATTTTAACATCCTTTTCATACCTGGATTGATCTACAGAGCTGCAGATTAGATATAGCTTGTCTAACTAGATTACTAAATGAGGAAGAAAGCAAACTTACGTTCTTCCATCTTTTTCTTTGCTCGATGCTTTTGGTGTTTTTGCAGTACGTCCAGTAACAGCAGTACCTATTTTTTCTTTGCTTTCTGAACCTTTCCTATATTAAAAATGAATTCTTTTATTTTTAATTATTGTTCGTCAAACAAGACACAGAATGCAAATCAGAAGAAAACTAAAACCTACACCGGCGTTGCTGATGTAGAAAGATTATCATCAGAAGAAAATGGCACACGAGAAATATCATCTTCATAAGATCCTCCTGTAGTAGTCCATGGAGTAATACTGAATAAAAAAGAAACACACAAACTCACACACATTAATAATATTGTAAAAACATGTGTGAGTAAAATAATTAAAAATAAAAAACGGATGATTCAAATAGAGACATGCAACATAAAGTAATTTTTCTGATTAAAAAAAATACTTACGAATCAGTTTGTGTAGGTGTAACAATAATGACTTTAGTTCTATAAGTGATACAATATTGTTTGCGTGCAAAGCAAAAAATGTTGGGATGTGAAAAAATGCGTTTTTGTTTTAATATTGATAAAAACAAAAGCAGCTGAAAAAAAAACCCACTGTCTTACTTTTTTTCAGGTGCATATACAAGTAAAATTGGTCGACGATCATTCACATCTTCAGCAGCAAGCTCTTCAACTGTTAAAAATTTTCCACCATCTCGAACAGGTCCCATATCATAAAATCCATCTGTTGTTATATTATTATTTTCTTCAAAAAAACAAAAAATGAAAATTTAATTGAATAAGTTTTTTTTTTTCAAGAGATAAATAATCTAACCTAATCGTCCAAGATAAGCGTATTTTGCTGATAAATGACTGTCCAGAATTCTTTGTAAAGCCATTTCAGTAAATTTACTCTTACGTGATTCAGATGTGTTTAAATCACGTACTATCTCAAGTGCTCTGAAAGTAAATAATAATTAATAAGTAAAAATGAAATAAGTAATTTAATACCCATTTCGAAGAATTTCAATTGCTATAGCTGGTTCCACACAAAGAACACTAATAGCAAAACAAGTATTACGACGAACTTCATCATGATTTGATTTTAATAAATTAACAAGATGTAGAATAATTGGTTGATTATTTATTATCTGATAGATTAATAAAAGACAAGGTAAATATTCAAGTTCTTTACAATTCTTACGTCTTCTCGAGCTTTTTGATCGATACCATAAGCTGATAAAACCATAGCTGCTTTTGCTTGCGCTAATTCATAACTAAAACATTATTTTTATACACATAGAATTTCCCGAGTTAAAAAAAAAACAAGCCAATTCTGACATAAAAACACCGGAAATCGATAGAACTTGAAGGTCATATTCCAGGTCGGCAAGCCTTCTGGTTTCTTCAGTAGCTTTCGACTGCCTTCCTTTCATCTCCGACAAGAAATAGCCGAAAATTATTATAGGCTTTCGGATTCGGAATATTGCTTCCAAGTTACATCGACTTTCGATGTTTTCCTTCGGATTCCAGTCGACTTTGCCTGTCGCCAAAACCTGGAATCTTCAACCTTGATTAAATTATCATCAGATTAATACCTTGATTGTAATGGTACAAGAAGACTTTTTATAAGACCTTTCTCCAAAGTATTTGTGCGCACAACTTGATCAGTTGAACAATTAGCCAATGTTGCACATGCATATGCTTTTGTTGTATCTTTCTCATCGTTCAATAAACCAATTAATACTTCAATGCCTCCTTGATCTTGTAATTCCCTATGTATACAATCAAATAGTTAACAATATTTTCTTTTCTATGATAGGAATTTTCGTCGAACGATCAATCGTCATGGATAAAATATTACAGTATTTTATAGTCCTATATAATAGTGCGTCACCAATGAGGCTTTTTTTTTTGAAAAAGAAATAAGGAAATGTTATAATCCCTAGAAAAAGAAGAATTAACTTATTTATTAAACTTACAAAAGCTTTTCCAATATTATATTGGAAGAATATTTGTATCGAAGCCTTTAATTCTCTCAATGAAATAAAAATTCATGATCAAACCATGAGTGTTTCGTATATTTCTTGCTATGTACATAATTTCAAGCAACAATTCTTCAAAACTTTTGTGAGTTTTGAAAGTATATCAATCCTTTGCTCAATCCACACTATGAGGTTATACAATATTTCAGTGGTAATAGTATTGATATTAGCTTTATTTCCAAGAAAACAGTTTTGATTCTCCATTTTAGTAATAGTAAAATACATTCTATGAAAGAGATATTGCACTTGTGAATCATAATCTCGCCTTTCTGCGAAGATGTGAGCACGGATTTTGCCTTCACCGTCACACCCACACGTTTCAAAAACATGGGAGAATAATTTTCTATCCCAAACTTTTGATAAAAATAACAGAATTCTTCAAAAGCGTTTTCTTAGTCATGTAGAACACCTCAAGCGTGTGAGTGTGGGCAAAATGAATTGGCATTTTCATTCTTAACAATCCTATAAAAGAATCGAAGGTTTCACAATAGTCTAAAGCATCCTATGAAATTTTAACCAAAAATATATCAATTTATTATATTGTAACATTTTATCCGTGCGATAAACTTTTTTCACGAGAAAAGTTCAGTTAATCTACTGCTTGAATAACAAACCTGATATTATTTGGATTACTTTGTGTTAAATTCGACATGGCCAATGTAGAAAATTCTCGTAAACGTGGATTATCTTTTTGCATCATTTGTACAAGTGTTAGAATACCATCTAGATTCATATATAACATATGAACAAAGTCAAAACAAAACAAAACAAAAAACAAACCATTATTTCGAATTGTTTCCCGACTTAGCATGCTTTCAGCCATAACTGCTAATGCTTGACATGATGCTATACGTACTTCATCATTTTCACTAAGTAACAAAAACACCATAGCACGTTCAGCATCTTGTTCGGCAAAAATTTTTCGATTTTGTGCTAAAAATAAAAACAAACAAACTTTATATGTTTTACAATCAAGTATAAAGAAAAACGAAAATTCCATCAAGTGCTTGTGAAATAAACAAAAAAAAAAACAATGTGTTCTTTTTCTCTCAATCTGTGTATTTTGCTTTTTTTTTAAATTTATTTTCTCTTTAATCGTTTATTTCAACCTACGTTCTGATCCAGTATTTAATCCTAAAGATAATACGTGTATTACTTTTTGTTGTCTTCTCAAAAGTTGTTTTTTAATTATTTTTTCTTATTACGTTTTCTAGCTGCACGTGCAATAGCTTTTGCTGCAGCCGCTTGGACAGCTGGTACAACACTATCTTGTACAAATTGCATTAATCGTTTAAGTCCACCATTTGATTGAATAAGCTAAAATTTTCAAAATAAAGAAAATACGGAAAAAAGAATTTTATTTTAACGAACATCAAGACATTCAGTATCTTCTAGAAGATTTGCTAATGCATTTAAACAATGAACATGAACATCTTTTGTTTCATCTAATCCAATAAAATCAATCATTCGATCAAGTCCACCAATATCTCTTATAACAGCACGATTAAATGGATCCGTAGCTAATTTTTGTAAACAATTGCAAACAGTTTCAGTTATTTGTGGATATTCTGATTTAAGATTATTTAATATTGGTTCAATACCATTTAATTCACGTATAATACTTCGTGCATGATAATCATCAAGTATACGATCAATAGTTGATAAAGCATTAAATTTAATATCAGGATCTGTTTCATTAATTAATCTTATTAATGGTTGAAGAACATTTAATGAAAGAACTTGAGATTTGGTTGAATAATCACTACACATATAACGAAGCCAAAAAACAGCAAATTCATTTGTTAATTGTTCATCTATTAAAAATTATTAAAAAAAAAAAACAAAGTAATTGAAAAAAGAAAAACAGACGGTGCTTACGTTCAGGTGATAAAAGAGAAATCATATGTGGAATACAATCGATTTTACGAAGATGTCGTCGAATATCCGCTATTGAAAAAATAAATAAATAAAAAGTATTGTTTTTTTTTATTAAAGAAAGAAATTTACGATGAGCAGCCATTACTCCAAAGACCATTGTTGCATTTCGTTGTACAAGTGGATTTTCATGATGAGTTAATGTAAATAATGTATCAGTCGCACCCATTTCATGTAACATTAATTTATTTGGATCACTTTTATCAGCAAATTTAAATAAAGCATCACATGCTCGAATTAAAACACTATCTTCTGTACTTCGTAAACAAACCACAGCTGTTTGAGCTCCTTTGACATCGAGTTTCAATGGTTCGAACTATATGCACAATAAATGTTAATAAGATAATAGTTAATAAAAAAAAGAAACAAGAAACAAGAAAACAATAAATACACTATGCGCGGATTCCAATGGTACATCGGGACCAACTTTAATAGAGATGCCACTAGCAAAACTTGTTCGTTTATTCATTTTTAACAAATAAACTATAACTAACTCTTTCTATTCTGTTTCTCTTAGTTTCAAATGGGATTATATTAAATGTGACTCACAGTTTCATCAATTGCTTTTTCTTCTTGTTGTCGAGGTTTGCCTCCTTTATTGGCCGTATTAGGCGCCGGTGTCTTACCAGCAGCAGTTGATGATGATGAAACTTTGCCACCTTTGACCATTGTATTTATCTTCTTGAATAGATAAATAGATTTATATATGGATAAATAAATCTATGTATATATATATATGTATAAGAAAGAAGTGTCAAATTTTCACTCAAACAAGCGAGTGGTTGTTTATAGGAAAGACATACTGCTGCTGCTACTACTGCTACGGCAACCACTTGACAACCATTTTACATGTTTTATTCTTTTGCTTCCTTGTGAACAGCCATAATATCGGAAAATGAAATAGTTATGTATCATAGTATGTAGAATTTTTCTAGATAAACTTTAATTGTATTACAATAAAAATAATGAATATTTAAAAAAAGTTTTGTTTAAATAGATGTCACTTAATATCATGAGATTATTTTTATATTGTGTTTTTCTTTTTCTGTAATAAATAAAACCCTAAATTATTATTCAAGTAGTTCACTTTTATTATACAATAAAGGAAGCTATTTAGAAAAAAAAGAAAGTACATATTTTGATGAATTGATTTTTAATATTCATATATTATGTCAATTAATAGTTATGTGTATTTCGCATTTTATCAATACATGTTTCTAAATTTGTAATTTCTCTTTTTAACTTATCCATTTTATTCATTGTTCGTTTAACTTCTTCAACTCGTTGTTTTTCTCTTGCTTCATATTCAGCTTTAAATTGAGAAAGATATACAAGTGACGGTATAAGATACAGTGACGAACCATCAGCAATAATTAATTCCAGTTGATCACTTGTTAAATGATGTTCACCAGTTAAATAATCAATTATTAAACCAAATCGTTCTGCATTTCCAGGTACAAGTAGTGCTCCATATTTATCTCGTTTTGTTTTACTACGAAAAAGAACACGAAAATAAATGCTTTGTGATGCAAGTAAGTGTCGATCGACTTGAAAATGACGACCTTGAACATTAAGAAGCACACTTCCAACCTTCCGCGGCATGTTCGAGGAGTATAGTGTGCGTATGTTAGAGAATCCGACGCAAATGTTTGCTTTATAAAAATATGTGATGACGGCTATAGGTACACATACACATATGCATTGATTTATCGATCAACGTCAACAGTTTATCGTCAGAATTCACAAAAAAAATGAGGGACCGTCTCAAATATAATATTCACCCAACAATAAAAAAAATTAGTGCCAGTGGCATTTTTTCCATGGATTTTTTCATACCCTGTCAAAAAAATTGTTGTTCTGGAAATATTCAGGTGTCTTCGTTATTTATCGTCATTTGTAAGGTCAAAATGATATTTGATTGCATAGAAAAAAAGTAGACTTGAAAGAAATATGTAAAATATAATCAGCTATCAACACGAAAGTAAATTATTTTTATAAAAATGAATATTTTTTTTTCTATTCAAAATTTTCTTTCAAATAATTTATTTATATTTAATGATTATTTAAATTATGATCTATAAAAGAAATTTATTATTCAAAAGGCAAAAGTAATATTATTGATTTCGAAGAGAAGTAGTTATTTCTTTTTTTTTTCCTTTTGATTAATGCAATAACTGTTCTCTGTATAATATCAGGAAAAAAAAGGCCTAAACGTTCTATTAATCATAAAATAAATATTTGAAAAAAACTAATATATATATATGTCTATTATTTAAGTGAAATATGATCTGTCAAGGTAATTCTATGGTATCATAATTAATCTCTTTCCTATGCTGAATAAATGAAAGATTTTTTTTCATAATAAATGACATTTCTTTTCTGTATAGATAAATAATACTTGAAGTATTATCAACAATTTATTTGCTCGTAGAATACATTAAATATCTATGAAATATTGATAGAATTTATAGAGAAATAAATAGAATATTTCATAAAAGAGAAAGTAGGATGCAGCTGGAGGAAAACACAATGAAGCATGCTTCTTTTTTTGTATATTGTTATGAATAAATAATAAATTTTTGTTTATAGCATTGAAAAAAAAAACAAATTTTGATAGTTACAACAAGAGAGACAGTCTCTGAATATTTATCAATAATAACTTTTCTATAAAATTAAATTTATCTTGATCAAAAAAATGCTTTTCATCTGACATCAACAATAAAGACTAAAACTTTCTTAATTGAGAAAACAATTAGATAAATGCGAAAAGGGAACAAACTGATTTCTATGCTAGAAATCACCAGAAATCATTATAATGTGTTAAAGATACGAATAATGACTGACAGAAATCAATCGAAATCATTCTAAATCACAGAAAATCTTCAGTAATAATAAGATCAAAGACAAATCCCTGACTTCTATTGATTTCTAATAATTTTTATTGGTTGTCTTGATTTTCCTTAATTCTCAATATTTCTAGTGGTTGCTCTTGGTTTCTAATAATTTCTTGTGATTTCTCTTCACTTCAAAGCATTTCCGATGTTTCCTATTGATTCACAATGAACAGATGAAAACTTATTTTCAGTGATAGAAATCATCAAAAACCAGAGAAATCTAGAAATCAATTTGTTCCTTCTCAATAAATGCAGTAATACCAAGGAGAAAAGATTTGAAACCAGTTATTTTTATCAAACCGATTAAACTGATTTTTTTTGATTAACAGATCATGGGTAAATACTTGATTATTTTGATTTTCTCTCAAATTTAAATAAAAAAATATCAATGTAATTAAAAACTTCAGAAAAATTAAAATAATTGGAAAAATCGAAAATATCTTTTTTTTTTTGTAATTATTATGGTGGATCTCATCTTCTAAATGTATGAATTGTCTTCTTTTGACAATCGAGTTCTACATACAGGCTTAAATTATAGTAACATACTCTTAAAGCCAAGACACAGAACGTTAAAAACTAGACCTTTTTTGAATAAGCGATTTTTTTGTACTTAAAATTGATAGGAAATACAAAAAAATCAGCTTTCTCCCCTTGAGTAATATTTATTTTGCAGATAGTTTAGATAGCTTTCTATCCTTCTGTATTTCTTATCTTTTCATTCCTAGTCATGCATATATATATATATATTTATATTTAATTTGATTTTTCAAATGCAAGACTACAGCATCAGTCTTGATTTGAACTCTTTGTTCAATGATATATATGACAGTGTATACATTAAATAAGGAAGACCACAAAAAAAAAACATAAAATAATAAGAAAAAAAAACTAAAATATGAAATTTTCATTTCTGTGTAAAAAGATTATTTCTTTCTTTTCTGTCTTTTTTTTCCAATATTAATGATGATTATAGCAGCATAGTAATTGCATCAAGCTTTGCCTTCGAGCACACTTGATACACTACCATCAAGCGCAGCATTCGAAATTGAAGATAGATGTGTTATTGCATGTTTTGGTTTCTGCTTATCTCTTATTGTCATTGTATAACTCATATTTGATGCACGTTGCTGTTTAATTCCAGCTCCTGGCAATGATGGCAGTGCGCGTACCGTTCCAACTCCACTTGATCGTAAAAATGAACGTTCATTTCTCATTAAGTCTTTTCCATTAATAGCATCTTGTTCTTTACAACACCATCGACATAATTGATAAAATATTAAACGACGAAATTCAGTACGAAACCTTGCACCACTTATAAAATAGAGAAAAAAATTCACCACATGCATTAAATCTGATGTAATATTTGATATAAGATACATAACAGCTGATGTTCGTACATATACATCAAGATTTCGATGTAAATTCGCATCACATTTAACAGCTTTCCAACTTTCAAGTAAAACACGGAAAAATATGAGCAAATAATAAATAGCATTTGGTAATGTTAAAACAAAAAATGATATTGATATTGTTATAAGCATAATTGTTATTTGAAGATTTTGTGATTGAATACGAGCACGATTTGCTGCTGAAACATTTGTATTTGATGAACGATATTGAGTTGAAGTCGATGAATTTGTTGGTGGTTTAAGATATTTATTTGCTTTTGATGTTGCTCGACCATTGGTTGATGTTCTTATCATAGGCACTGATGTTGAAGAATTCATTGATTCATGTAAACATGATGCTTCACGACGTGCTCGTAATAAGGCAAGAAATATAGCAGCATTTAATATCGATATAACAAAAAATGGAATAAAGCACCAAAAAAATGCATCGAGTATAAAAACAAGTTTTTCATCTTGTGATGTTTCTAACCAGCAATATGCATTGTTTTTTAATACAGTTCGACTAGCATGTACAGATGCAACAAGCATTGAACAAATAATAACAGCTATAACTACAGCATAAGCTTTCTTTCGCGATAAAAGATCTGATACACGTAATGGTAAACAAACAGCGAGAAATTTATCTGCATTCATAGCAGCAATAAGCCATACTAAAAGAATAATAATAAATAAATATATATATCGAACATATTTAGACTATTCAAGGCCCCTATTTGACAATTATTTATGCGCTAACCAGCAAAATTAGGATGAAAGAAAAATCGATCTATTTGTTAGTGCAGCTGTTACTGCATTCTCTTATGTTTTTTTTTCTTTGTTTCTTTGCTTCTGGAAGCTTGACAAAATTTATTGAATGAAGAGACTTACCAGTCGTATAGTTTACTGCGTTGACCATAAGAAAAAGAAATTTACATAAACCACTTGTTAAAATTTGTTTACCCGTTGTTGAACTTGATAGTTCACCAAAAATAACACGTAATGCAAAAAAAGCCACATCACATAATGCCAATGTTTGCATGTAAAAAGCTATTGATGATGATCGATTCATACGTGTACGCCTTAATATATAAAAAGCACATAAGTTTAAAATAATAGCAGGCAAAATAAAAAAACGATTTAAATTTTGTGATATATAACGAACAATATTGAATAAAGGTTTTTGTGAGACATATTCATATTTTATTTGGATACATGTCAGATTTGTATTTTTTAATATTGTTTGATCAGTTACAAAAAATAATGATGGAAATGTATTATTTAATGTTGCATTATCATCAAATAATGATAATGGTGTTGAAAATGTTGAATCAGAATATGTTAAAGAAACACGTCCACTTAATGATGTTATATTAGATGATGAAGAATGATACATTGTTCTGTTTCCAGCATACCGTTTTTCATAAATCTACAATTATATTTAATAATTTATTCTCATTCAATATATTTGTCGGTTACTTCACATACATTATCCATCCTTTTCCCATTATAATGCTCTTATTACGATATAGAGTTAAGGCAGAAGAAACACTGAAGAAATAACTAAGTACTCTTTGAATTTATCTCATCGCCACATCGATCAATTCTACTCGATCAAGCAGAAGAAAACAATAAAACGAAAATGTTGTTATATGAAAAAACTAGTTTCCAAAAAACAACCATAAATATTTATTGTAGTCATTATTTTTTTTTTTTATCTTATAGAAAAAACTCTACAGAAGGGAAATTCAATATTTTATTGGTGTGTTACTAAAAAAGAAAAAGATCTGTAACGAAATTATATTATGGTGGATAGATGTCCATTATAATCTACTAAAGAAGATATGAGCTTAATTATTGAAAAAGGAAAAGAGGAAAATATAAAACTAGGCGTTACACAATGCACGCAAGTAAGCTGACAAGTTGAATTAAAAGCTTACTTTATCTCAGTTGATTTGAATGTAGAAAATAGATACAAAAAAAAAGAAGAGCAAATGAATATTGTCAATGCAAGATTTACTTCGGTTATTTTCAAGTAAAAGAAAAAGAGATAGATTCACTTGTCATTCTTTCTCTCTGTCGCTCTCTTACTGATTTCTTTTTGAGTAGCAATCGACCTGTTTCTCTTTCGGCTTATTTCTCTATCTATATTTTAGCGAATACAGATCGTCGCTGAGGGAATATACAATAAGAGAAAGACACACAGAGAGAAAGAGAGAAGAGGGAGAGAGAGAAACTAGAAGATGCGAAACTCAATCGCATCTATGTCGTTATCATCATCATCATCTTGACAGTTATAGGCATAAAATCGGAAATATGAAAACAAAGCAAAAAGAAAGCTATTTTCGTGAATTGAATAAACGAAAATCTGTTTATGAATACATTTGTACGGGCTGTTAATAATATTGAAATTCAACTAAAAACAAGAATATCTAATGTTTCTCTAAATGGAGAAAACAAAAATCATAAAGCAGACATGAATCAAAAGAAAAAACTAAGAACCAATGTTTATGTGTTTGAAAAATGTGATTATGACAAATATGATTTCATCACTTTTTTTACTTCTATCTGTGATGTAAATCAAAACTGATATTATAGACACACAATACATACAGCCATTATCAAGAAAATAATGGCACATGCAGAGACACTACAAGAATAATGACAAGAGTATCTGAGTACATTCTTGTTAGTACAGTAGTTGTACATTAGTCGTAGTTTACGAGTTAAAAATTAGCTCTGATATGTAGCTAACATAAATGATAACTAAATAGGGATAGAACAAAAATAGTAAATGTGTGCGCAGTTGAACTGATATTAGTCACTCAGTTCAATATTGAAACTGATCTATAACTAAAGTGCAGTCGTTTGGACCATTTGTCACACGACTGATGATGATGATGACGATCATCATCATGGTCGTGATGATGGTGATGATGATAATGATGCGAATGTAATGCGACTTGTGCTTTGTGTCTAAAGTTGCCGTCATTGACGTTTTCTTTCTCACATATATCAAAAACAATAATAAAACGCTACAAGAGTCTCAACAATGCAAACGAATGACTTATCAGCACGCACATACAAACAAAAATATCGATTTATTGCTCGCTATTGTCGTTTGTATTCTTCTAATGAATCAAATTCGGTCGTCTATTTTGTAAGTAGTCATAGCATGTCATGAGCATTCATTCATTCATTTATTCATCTAGATTCTTTTTTTTTTCCAAAAGATATATCAATAAAAACTATCCATTTTCCTGTTACTGTTTGCTAGTGCAGTTTCTCTTGTTATTATTGTTATATTTATTATTTCATTGACGAACTACTAGACAGAATAGAAAAAAGGACGAGCACTTCATTTATTTGAAAGTCATTCAAGCAGATATAGAATTAATCTCGTCATTTCCGTTGATTTTTTTTTCTAACTTACCTTTTTTCTGTCGTATGATATTGAATATTTTTTTTATTACATCAATTATAATAGTCAAATAATCGAAAGAAAAATTATTAACTTTATTTAATGATTCTCATTTGTCTTTTCATACACAATAATAAAAATCATATCGAACTATTAAAAAGATCAAAATACACTCGTGTACATACTTGATATTCGGCATTCTCGAACAAATCAACACTATTATTTTTGATTCTCTTGACTGAAAATAACTAGGCATTCTAGAAGTGTCTGTCATTATTAAAAACTCTAGTAGTAGTTGTTGTAGTAAACATTTCTCACATTACTTACAACTGTCATAAAACATAGTATATAAGAATATATTTTAATATATATTTAACTCAAATCAGCCTAAAAAATGTTCTTTACTATTATCATTGTAATCGGATATACGCACCTGTAGTTCAATATATTAATGCCTGTAACACAAAAAAAAATCTCAATTTTAAATACTCTTCCGACGATTCAATCATATATACATGTTTTGATAGATGATAAGTATATCTTCATATAAGAAATCTGAGTACGATAAAGACAGAAAGTTTGCATAAGTGATCTTCTATATTTTCTTGTAAAAATACGCTCGATTGCTTTTTTTTATAGTATACAATTTCTCTTGTCTCTTTCTCGTTCGTTCGCTGTCTCTTTTTGTGTGCACGGCTGGCAATCATTAATACATGTATCTTGAGAAACAGAAAAAGAAAAAAAAAAGTAATAGGAAAAAAAACGCATTTAGGGAATTCTAATTAGTCGTCGACAATTACAATATTGACGAGTTAGTCTGTATATCAATAAATGTTAATACATACAAACCATGAAAGTAGGAAAACTAATTCACTTTCTTTTTTCCAAAAAAGTAAAAGTAACTCTTATCAACATGATATGTCAACAGTTAATATTGGGACGACGTATTTTGTAAGTAGTTTGTGTGTTTTAAGCCAAAATCGACCTTTCGTATACGCAAGTGGTGTTTCTCCTCATCGATGTAATAGAAATATCCTATTAATCTCTTTTTTGTAGCATCTAAGTATTGTGAAAAGGTTCTCTCGCTTCGAAAAAAAAACGACAGAGCCAGAAAATGCAATCTGGCTCTAGCCGATGTGTTCTGGTTGAGATCAAACCTAAAAACAGAAATAGAGGAGAAAATAGAGAAGAGAAAAAAAGAAGAATGTGTCCATTATTTCTATATTACTTATAATTAGCCAGCGGATTCGAACAATCCTAGTATGCTTCTATGTTATGTTAGTATGCATCGTCAATTTCACACTCGGTCATTGAAAGCTATTTCGTCAGGAATTGAAGAAAGAACAGTAGTCATAGGATGAGGAAAAGACTTGACAAACAATTAGAATAACAATGAGATGGTAAATTGAACGACGGAAAGCAGCGAAATTCAATTTCATACACTCATCCAACCGTCGTTCATCATTAGAGAAGAATTCATCATAAATACTGTTTTTCTCTTCGTTTTCCTATTCTGTATTGACTTTCTACGAACTATAATAGCCCAATATGAGATATACAAGAGAAAGAAAAAACGCCATATCAACTTAAAAAATTTGAAAATTTGATTATCACATTATCGATAATGAATGTATTTTCAATAATTATTATTATGTTTAAGAGGCAAAAAAAGCAAAAACAAAAACAAAGATAGGCATATTGTCTCATCAATAATATTTTTATCTATTCTATTAAATATTTAGGATTATTTGGAAATGATAGTCATATAAAACTGAATAATCTATTCAACTTGACTGTATATCATATTGCTAATAATTTTGTTTTAGACTCTTTCCTCTTCGTTACACTCATTATCCTTCGAGTTTCCGTTCTCGTATAATATAAGTGTATATTCTTAAATACAGAGAATAATTGGTTAGCTGTAAATTCTTGAGCATGTTATTCTCTCGATCATATAAGAGTTATTCTGTCTGGTATGTATAATTGCACATCCGAAATAAAATACCAACAAAAACGACAACAACAACAACAACAGCAACAACAACTAGAAAAGACGTAGAAATTGCAGTACTCTTCTATTTTCTAATAAAAAAATTGGTCTAATCGAATCGTCTATTAAGGACATCAATAACACTGCTTAAAAAGTTCTTATGCATCCTTCTTTCTAAGTTTTCATCGTAACATGTACCCAATTGAATAATGACGAATAATAACAATGTCTAGTTTGAAAATGAGGACATTTTTTTTTCTTTAACGTATCTTACATCTACATAGGTCTTTTTTTATCATTGATATAACATAGAAGATGTGTTTGACGAAATACAACAAGAAAAGAAAACAATTTCAACTATTGACACTTGCAACTTTTGCCATCCATATATCTGTATGCATTTTTTGTCATGTTGTCAATCAATATATTTAGACACTAGGCTTGCATATGTCCAATGTTTGTTATTAATGATTAAATCATGGCATGGATGAATGCTTGTCTTTTACAAGGTCATTTACAATGATGTATTATACTCGCTCAAGTTGTTGATATAATGATATCATCTGTTTTAATAACAGTTGATGTTGTTGTTGCTGTTTCATGAGTACTATTTTCATGACCAATAGAACCAGCTGAACGAAAACCGCTATTTGAAAGACTTTTATTTGTTCGTGTTAAAGATGTTTCACCAATGGAAATTTCAGCGTAAGATGCCGATTCTTTTTCTAAATGAATTTAATGAACAAATAAATAACGAATATAAGAAAAACTTAGATTTCAAAATTATCAATCAAACCTTTGCCATCAATCTTATGTAATGCAAATCGAATTTTGCCTTTATGTGAAAGTACTTTATCAATATTAGCTGCAACTAATATATAATCATGTCCATATACATGATTTTCAGCCACTAATTCTTGTGCAACACTCACTGGATGATCAATATTTGGTTGATATTTAAATGAAATTAATGAAAATGCTAAACGTCCGGGTTCTTTTATTTTTAATTTTATTGATAATGGTGCTTCCTGATTCACTATCGTTCTTGAATCAATGTTTGCATCTAGTTTTCGATCAATATCCTTTAAATCAATATTTCTTTTTTTGTTTTCATCATGAAAATAATTTTAATATTAAATTTACTTGTATTATTTTTTGTGATATTGGTCTACACAAAAAAAAACCAATAGATAAATAGAGAGTAGCCAACTAATACATCTGCCATTCAGCTACCTTGCGATATAAGGTGTTGCCTAGTAGCAGACTCAATAGTTCTATATTTTCCCTACAATTATGACTAACTGCAGTTCCGAGTATATATGAGCAAGATAGTGCCGATTCAGATATCAATCCTATCGGGATCGGGAACCACATTTTTTTATTGTCATGTGAAACTTGCGTCAAATGTCATATTCTCACGATTCATGTCTAGTAGAAGTTTATGCGGAAATTATTGAGTTATGATCACTTCACTATTGAATGTTTCAATTTTGATACTAAAATTAATCCTTTCTTCCGTCAATCAGAGAGTTGTCGAACACATAACCGTGCAGAATAGAGGAAGTATTAGTGAAATGAAAAAAGTAATGAATCTCCAAGAGGAAAGATATTAGAGGTCATGCTGGTCGTGGAAAATGTCTCAAGCTCATTGACACTGGTAAAAAATGAAATCATATTTTCCACTAGTACATGTATTATTAAACGCAACACTACACCCAAAAGTTTTTCTTACCGGAAATCGGACAGAGGCGGATCAAAAACAAAATGGTTAGTCCTCCTGATCACTAAGCCTAGCACAGAGTTCTTGTGCTCCATTATTTGAGATTTCCATACAAAGTAACTAACCACATATCAGCTGAAAGAGCAGATTTATTTCACAAAGTAGTGAGCATGTTGTCGGATGGGTGATCCATTAGTGACTTGTTTAGGATGACTTCATGATTGATGGCACTAAAGTTTGAAAACAATATCTTGCGGATACATGTCGGACAAAGTAACCACTAACGAGAGAATCTCTTTAGATTTCTCCTTTCAATTTCAATAATTTTTGTCTATAGATACTACATAGTATTCTAGTAAAACCTCTAGAAGAATTTGAACTCCTATTGATGTTTGACTAGGGTCTCGCATTTTTAACGTGTCTATTTTCTAGAGGTCACATGTTTTCGGAAAATTCGTCTTTTTGAATTTTGATTTGAAACCTTATGCATATAGAAACCTCAACTAGACTAGTTTCCATAAAAAATTTCTGAATTTTCGAATGAAGTCTCTTCGATATATGAGACTTTCAACATATACACCCTTTTCCATAGATAGTGCACATAGTATGTCTTTTTTTTTGAAAAATTCATATCTCAATGAGACTTCGTTCAAACCTTTTGAATTTTTTTTTATGAAACTAGTCTAACTGAGTTCTCTATATGTACAAAGTTTCAGATCAAAATTCGATAGCTTAGTTAAATCTGAATAGAAGCCCATATCCTCTAAGGATTGTATTGGAACATTATGTGTCGTATTTAAAGGCAAAACATTATTGAAATCGGAAAGTGGCATCTGATGAGGTTTTCTTGTTGTCTATGGCGTCAAAACGATTAATAAAAAATTCTTAACAAAATATTATTTTCTTACCGGAAAAAATTTCTTATATTATCTAAAATTGTATGTTCAGTTTGTAGGCTACGTTCTTTATTTATTGTTTGTATACGATCTTTAAGATCATCATATTGTAAATCAATATCAATTTGTTGTTCAAGACAATCAAATGGAATTTTTAAAATCATATGTTCAATAACAAATTTTTTATCTTGAGCAAATTTAATTAAAAAATCTGTTTGTAATAAATCCAATGCACTTGGACGTTTTATACTCGATGGTTCCAATATCATAATAAGAAAATGACGAAATTCATTACCATATTTTATATATTGTCCTTCACGTTCAGCGTTTGATTCAAGTGTTGGTCCTTTCGTCTCTTTACATATAATACGAAATACTTCTTGAGCTGATTTTTTATAATAAGGTGGATGTCCTGTAGCACATTCTATACCAACAATACCTAAAGCCCATATATCAACTTTATTATCATAACCTGTAGATGAAAACATTTCTGGTGCAATCCTAAATTTAATATTTATTCAATAAAAAATAATTTATCAAGAATGAATACCAATAAGGGGTACCAACAAAAGTATGAGCAATAGCTTTTTGTCGTGTTGTTGAATCCGTAAGAAAAGCACTAACACCAAAATCAACTAATTGAATGCTACCATCAATTTTACACATTATGTTACCAGCTTTAATATCTCGATGAATATATTGTTGAGAATCTAAATCGAATAAAATTTTTCTTTTTGTTTAAATCTTTCAAATTCTTTGTTACGTAAATATTCAAGACCCTTGAGAGTTTCACGCATAACGGTTGCTATTTCACGTTCATCAAATACACCAAGATACCAATCATTTTTATCGCGGATACGTTTTTCAATTATTTGTCTTATGCTTCCCCCATCTAATAAATCCATAATGATCCATAATTCTGTCTTATAAACAAAACTTGTAAAAAATCGAACAATATTTTCATGTGAACATGATGCCATAACATGAATTTCACGTACAATATCAATATACATAGATTCTTTAATAGGAATACGTTTAATCGCGACTCGTTTTCGTACTGAACAACCTGTACAAGTTGCCCAATGAACAATACCTTAGAATAAAACATTTTTCTATTGAATTAATTCATCTATTCTACTCACATTACCAGTTGCTCCTTCACCTAATTTTCCACATATAGTATAAAGTTCTCGTTTTGTTGGCCATTCATGTCGTTCAATATTTAACTCATCTTTTAATCTTGTAACATTCGTATCTGATGAATCTCGTTCACTGTTTCCAATCATATTCAATCAATTAATAAATTACTTTATAAAACAACAAAAAAACCAATTAAACAATAATGCGCGAAACATTCACTGAAAAAAAAAAAAACAATCAACTAGTGACATCTATTATATATTTTTAAGGAGGCAGATCATCTATCGAACTATTGGTTCCTATACAAACAAAGAACATTCGACACAAACAAAAGACTCTTTTTAACGTTTGTTTTTTTCTTCTTGACATTGATTCAAGAATTGTCTTAAACAATGAATACTCGTTTAACAAACATTATTCTACCCATTGTTGCTTGTACTATCTACGTATGTTTCGATTTTCTTTACCTTTATCTAGCGAAAAATCGTTATGAACAAGTTGTTCGAAATATTCAAAAAGATGAAATGCAAATTGATGTAGTGGCCGTATTAGTTTGCTATGCAAGTTAGTAAATCTTATTTAAATCAACAAAAGAATATTAAATGTCATTTTTTTTCTATTGTAGTCATGGCCCTTGGATGGTATCTAATTACCGTACAATTGGCTTTTGCTTATTTTGATAAACTTAAACAACGTAAACCATCTTGGACACCATTATCAACAAGTGTTTTAAGTGGACTTGTATCTGGTTTTCTCTATGGGTAAACTATATTAGGATTTCCGTAGTAATTGTTCTCGGTAGATGAAAAGTGTTTGAGCACGTGATATTCTATATCGTACGATGGAATATCTGCTATAGAAATACAGTTATAGTTACAGATTATGATTTTGATAAAATAATTTTGTCTTTAACAGATTCATTGTTTATGGTGTTTATAATTGTACGACACGTGCGATATTTTCCAGTCGATATCCGGTTTCAATTCTTGTACAAGATATGGCATGGGGTTCACTTTATAATATGGTTTACACAAGTGTTTATATGCTGATCTGGCTTAGACTTACTAATCCAGTCGATATATAGCTTAATTTATTGTACATTTTATGAAATATATATTCACGCGAATGTTTTTTTTTTTTTATATTTAATCTCAATCTCATATCTTAGCAAAAGACAATCAATATAATTGATTTTTTTTTACTCTATTTGGTAATAATCATGTTTGTTTGTTGTAGATTATTAATTTGATTTAATCTTTTTGTCTCGTGGTCTAATGTCAAGAAAAACTTCAAGACGATCAGGTGGTGTACAATTAGAAGAAACATCGACTGCTTCACAAGGAATGGAAGTGTAAGAAGAATTGGAGAAAAAACGACGAAAATCTAAGCTTTGATTAAGCAATTTATTATTTTTAGTGCCGATAGTGTTTGTTCTCAAAGACAAGTTTCTGATGTATGCGAAGCAGCAGGTCTTTCCGATCCAGGTATAAGTAAAACAAGTGGAAACGATAATGTGTCTGTACAACAACAAGTTGTTGAAGCTATGAATGAAGAAGGAACAGGCGTTGGTGATGAACAACCTGAAGGACAATTATCATCTTCATCAAATCCGCCAATAATAAGTGCAGCAAAAGCTATTCCAACCAATGAAGCTGATATGTTATGCACAACAATTGAGAATGTGTCGCATGTTCGATTTGAATGGACTGTGGAAGATTTTTATCCACAAATGTAATTAAAAAAAGAAAGTCTTATTTTAAATGATTTTTATGTTTTTTTTTGTTTCTAAAGGTAT
Source organism: Rotaria sp. Silwood2 (assembly GCA_905329745.1). Lineage (NCBI taxonomy): Eukaryota > Metazoa > Rotifera > Eurotatoria > Philodinida > Philodinidae > Rotaria > Rotaria sp. Silwood2. The sequence goes on from CAJNSZ010000040.1 coordinate 197,829, forward strand.
GAATGCGGAGATATGATTCAAAGTGAAGAATTTCCACCATATGATTTACAAAAAGAATTTTGGACACTTCGTCTCTATCCAAAAGGTCATCAACGTTTATCAAAAGAACAACAAAATCAACCATCTCCAGCTGGTGCGTCATCAACAGATGATGATTCATCATTACAATTTTATTTAACATTATGTCCATCACATGTTGCATCTCAACATCCGTCTAATGTATCTGCATCATCATCTAATGGAGCAGGTTCAAATAATCCAAATCATATAGCATCATCATTAATGAATACATCATCACGTCAACTTCAAGTTTACTTTCGGGCTCTTATCAACTTTTCAAATCCACAAGTAAAATTCTAACTAAAAAGAAGAAGAGGTCACGAAGATGAAACTTACTTTGTTTTATTTCTGTGGTTACACAATCCTTAAACCTGAAAGAACAGGTCGGGCCTTGTGAGGGTGGGCGAAGGAACCAGGCACACCGAACCGATATCCAGAAGGATTACGAGGAAAGGTGATCAACTGTCAAATGGTTTTTGCGTTGACAGTATGTCCACTCCTGGGATCCTAATGAGCCATGATATGTCACAAATGAATTTGCATTGTTAGCTTATGGCAACGTAGATACTGGATCTGTAGATACTGTCAACACACATGCCACGATACACATGAGGAACACAATAGAAACTGATGTGTCGAAATTCGACTTGAATCTTTATCATTAGAAGTTTTAGCGGGAAGAGTTTTTAGTAAATGTTCAGATGTCGTTGTTAGCATCTGCACATTGAAGTATTGAAATAATGAGTTTTTTTTTGAGGCAGGTATCTCAATAAATTTGATACTCTGAGTTCGAGTTATAAGTGAATGAAGAGGCTTGAAAGTTTCAAGCCGAAGTGCGAAAATCAGTTGTTCCTAAATGGACCATGGCATTCCTATAAAAAGTACTGAAAAAGTGCAGTATCTGTGTACCTATAAGCTGAGTGCTCGAAGTCTTCAGGGTACTCATGGCTAATCTGCGTCTAGATAATGCACATAGTGTGAGGACGAAAGCGATTTGAATCATTTGTGCCTCACGCTCATAAGTTTACGAAAAGGACTCAGGTCTTCCATAGGAACTACAAAGAACTGAAGGGGCTGAGCAGAGATGAGTGGATAATATTGTTAAAGAAAATTTTGTTTTTCTGATGATATGGAGGCTACTCGGAAAATTTTGTAGACCTTTGGAATTGAACTCGGAGATACGTAAGAGGAAAACGAAATAAGTTTGATTTATCTGGGAGTGAAAAAAAAACAAACAACATATAATAAGAATTTATTTTCTAGGGTCGTATATTTCATACGGAAACTGTTCATGATTGTGGTGGTAATATCACAGATGAATTAATTATTATGAAAATGACACGAGCTGCATGTGAACAATTATATAAAGATTCTAAGGATCATTTAATTATAAGCATTGAATTAATGTCTATTGATGATTTAGCTAAACGTAGTATGAAAACAAGTACATCAAAAATGGTTGAAGGTTCATCACGTGTTGTATCAAAAGTTATGAAAATGAAATTACGTTGGAAAATAGAAAAATTTTCAACATTAGTTAATGAATCACCAAATAATAGTTTTATTGAATCATGTGAATTTACATTTAATAAACAACGACCAGGTAATACAACAAATATTCAAACAGCAGTACCTGAACAAACAGAGGATGATGAACAATTAACAAATGGTTCGAATACAAATGAAAATAAAACACCAGCAACAACACCACCTCAAAATGACATTCCACCACATCAGTGGTCACTTATACTTTATCCAAGTGGTAAAACAGAACGTTTTAAAGAATCATTATCAGTTTTTTTGGAACATACATTTGGTCCAAGCGTTCGTGTTGTCATACGTTTTTCATTAATTGATGCACGCGGGCGTCGTGTTAATACAAAACAATTACCGTCACATGTATTAGCACCTGGTGAACGTTGGGGTGTTGGTGATTTTATTAAACATTCAACATTATTACAAGCACAACAACAATTATTTCCTGGTAATGAACTTCGTTTATATTGTCAAATTAAAATTCTTGAACGACAATCAATTGATGAACGTAAATATATATCACGACCATTAGTTGCATTACCACGTACAACTATCAATAAATCGAATGCAACAGCATCGATTAGTGAGGATCCAGCAACATATTGGCCGACATTATTCTATACAGCGTATTTAGAAAAACGTATGTGTGATATGTATTTACGATGTGGTAATGAATTACATAGTGTTCATAAACTTATACTTGGTCTTCGTTCAAATGTACTTGCCAGAATGATAAAAGAAAAAGAAACAACAGCAGTTCATCCAACAGCTGTTAGTCCACCAGCAAAACCAACGTAAGTTCAATGAAAAGAATAGGAATTAAATTTTTGTTTTGTTTTGTTTTAATTTTGTTTTAGTCGCCATGGTAAACGAGCAACCGCTTCAGCAGCTAATACAACAAGTGAAAGTATGGAAACCGAGACACAAGGAGCTACTGGAGGTGAAGATCCATCACTTACAATTGATATTAATGATATTGATCGTAAAACAATTCTCTGCTTTCTTGAATATGTTTATACGGGTGGAATTAAAAAATTAGCTGTACCTGGTGCTGTTATATCACATACACTTGTTATTGACTTATTAACAATTGCCGCTAATTATGAAATGCCTGACTTAAAAACTTATGCTGAATACTATCTTAAAGATATTATCCGTGTTGACAATGCTTGGTATGTTTTCACTATGTTTTTTTTTGAGTGTGAAACAAGATTTAAAATGATTGTTGAAGTATATGGATACAAATTTGGTCCTTCCCACACGTTGGGACTACTAGTAAAGAGTTGCTTCAAACAGATATAAAGATCAGAGTTAAATATTCTATTGCCTTAAGCAGATGATTTTGATAAATCGTAGTAATAGAAAGAAAATTCACGAAAGATGATCGAAAAAAGTTCTAGTTATCAGTTAAAAAGAAAAAAACGAGTATGGATGACTTTTTTTACGTGTGATATGAGTACATTATGGATTAGTTTTTTTCTAGACCGGGACCTGAAAAAGTAAAATGACGGGCACTGAAGCAAATATAGGATAGGTTACATGTACTTCAAGTACTTAGCGACTCCGCACGCCTAACGAAATGTCACTTTGTCTCACAATGATCGAAGTTAAGTATAAATCCATGGGAAGATAGCTCGTGATTTGATATTTGATGAATGAAAAAAGTTTTACTTGGCACGTCGTTTTTTCCAAAAGATATTTGAGGATTTCCGTCGTCCCCGATGCGAAAAATAATCTGGTTTTAGAAAAAGTCGAAAGTCTTTTTCGTTCTTTTCTCAGTTCCTGTTGAGGCGATGTATTTAATTCTTTTTGTTAGAAAGAGCAAGTCAACATGCAGGCCACCACAAGGTTTTTTTTTAAATAGGCATTTTTTGCAATAATATAAGAAAACATCTCTAGAGAAACCGTCATTTTTCAGGGTTTCGGTGTCGGGCTGAAAATTTCATCATAGCTTCTCCACTACAATCCCAACATACCCTGCAAATTTCAAGTGATTTGAACATTCCATAACTGAGATCAATTTTTGAGGCTTGGTGTAGGGCGCCTTAAATGATGAGAACCGAGAATGGAGCAAATTTATCGGAATGGCTTGAAAAAAATTGTCGGTCTCCGCACTAAAAAATTATGGTGCCGCAGACGTCTACTCACTTCCGATTTTAGGTCACGGGCCGTATGTGAATAGACTCTTGTTATAATATGTATTACATTTCTGAGGGATTAAGTAAAAAGAAAGATGAATAGCTGTGTCCGAAAACAGATACAAAACAGCAATACTGGTGTGAGTAGCAGTAGTTGCTAGATCATGTTTCACATTTTAATCTTGCAGAGATTGTGCTAATAGCTTTCTAATGATATATAAAATAATGATTTTCTTTTAGTGAGTTGCTTATGTTAAGTGACAATATGAAATCGGAAATGTTAAAACAAACAACATGCGATTACATTGCTAATAATTTGGGCAACGTTATGGAAACAACAGTAAGTTTTTTGGTTACCCCTATGATATTGAATTTAATATATTTATTTTCTTTTAATAGGGTTGGACTGAACTTAAGGCCAAACAACCGGATTTAATTGATACTATTCTTAAATCATGTTTACTTTTACGCAAATAAAATTTTAAGGAAAGAAAAAAAGGACTGTTCGTTTTTCTTTTTCTCGTTTTTTTTTTGTTTTTTTTTCTGTGTTTATATATATGAACATAGTTCATGTGTTATATTATTTCCTCTAGTGCTTGTAAAACATTTTCGCTTGGTATTGTCACATTTGTACATGTGTTTGAGATTGTATTGATAAAAAAGCAAACAAAAAAAAACAGGAAACAACAAAATATTTTTTGTTTATTATGTTGTTTATGTGTTGTGTCGTTTGTTTGTTTGTTTGTTCATTATTTCTGCTGTCGCTATTCGTATGAAATAAAATATCTTACAAAATGAATCTATATATATGTATCTGTATGTATGTAATTTGAAAACGTGTTTAACATTTTCTAGATGGTCGATCCAATTGAAGAACAACGTTTACGTACAATTCAACGTGAATATTTAGACTTTCTTGATGATGGAGTAAGTGAAAGTTTGATAGTTTCATATATAATGATAATTGATTTTTTATAATATAGGAAGATGAAGGTGTTTATCAAGATAAATTAAAAATGTTAATTGCAAATGATGATTCACGTTTAATTGTGAATATAAATGATTTACGTCGAAAAAATCCACGACGAACAAAAGCGTAAATTAATTTTTTTATTATAAATTTGAGAAAAGAAATCATTTTGTATGTGTTGAATACTTAGTTTACAAGAAAATGCTTATGAAGAAATTATGTGTTTTCAACGTGCACTTCGTGAACTTATATCAGCAACCGATGCAATTTATGCTAAACAATTTGAAGAATTTTTTATTGGACTTGAAGGAAGGTTTGTAAAAAACTTGTTCATATAATTTGATTGGTTTTAATAAAAATATTTTTCAGTTTTGGTGGTTTTCATTTATCACCACGTACAATAAATTCTTCATATATTGGAAAAATTGTCTGTGTTGAAGGCATTGTAAATAAATGTAAGATATTGAATTTAATTAAGAGAATATTTTTTTAAAGTTTTATATGATGTAAAGGTTCATTAATTCGACCAAAAGTAACTCGAAGTGTTCATTTTTGTCCAACAACAAAAAAATTTATGGAACGTCGCTATGCTGATATGACGTCATTGGAAGCATTTCCAACATCTTCGGTTTATCCTACTAAAGTATAGTTTCTTAATTCTGAAAGAAAAAAAAAGTTTTTTTTTTTCATGATTGATTTTAATAGGATGAAGATGGAAATTTATTAGAAACAGAATATGGTCTATCGAGTTATAAAGATCATCAAACATTTGTTATACAAGAAATTCCAGAAAAAGCTCCAACAGGTCAATTACCACGTTCAATTGATGTTATTGCTGATGCTGATCTTGTCGATCAATGCAAGGTTTTATTGAAAAATTTGTCTTGATTTTAATGTAGAATCCTTGTTTTTTTAAATAGCCCGGTGATCGTGTACAAGTTGTTGGTGTTTATCGATGTCTACCCGGTAAAAAGAATGGTTTTACAAATGTATCTTTTCGGTATGTGAAGTTTAAAAGAAAGGTTTAGTATTTTAAATGAATTTGTATTTATAGAACGGTATTGATTGCAAATAATATACGATTGATGAGTAAAGAAATGGAACCAAAAGTATCGATTAATGATTTGAAAAAAATTCGTTCATTTAGTCGACAACGTAATATTGTATGTATTAAAGAAATGAAAAAAAAAACAGTCATTCTAAGATTTATTTTATAGGATGTCTTTGAAACTTTGGCTCGTTCTATTGCTCCATCTATTTATGGCCATGAATATATAAAACGAGCGATTTTATGCATGTTATTAGGTGGTACTGAAAAAATACTTCCAAATGGTACACGTCTTCGAGGGTAGGGCTTATATAAAGTAGAATTTCTTTTAGTGAACACCCATACACTTTGAATATGGTAATCAATAGTCCGTGCCACTTGAATAAATTATAGAATTGGAGTGATTATTTAGAAATTCAGATTTTTTTTCCAGATTATTGACATTGCCTGGCACAGCATTGTGTGAGAGTGTAGGGACATGAGTAATCAAAAAAAAAACGTACTGAAATTAAAAGATTTAGTTCAATGAAAGTAACTAAAAAGGAAAAGAACGCATGAGATAACCAGAGATGTCTGTAGGTCGGCAAGACAGGGATGGGAATCGGACTGGTTTTGAAGAATTGGTGAACAACAAAAAAAGAATAAGATGTCGGGATTTTGCTAGAAAGAATCGGAAATTTCTTAAGATTTGAAGTGAGTGATCTCTTCTCTCGGCTACCGGCGGTAGTTCGGCATGGAAGTGGTCAAATAGATATTATTGTCTATTTTAAACAACTTCTCGACTTTTGTCTATCAAGTATGAGTATGTCGCAATGTTCTTGATTTGGAGAAAGAATTGAATTTTAATCAAAGATAAAATATGTGGCTTATCTCATCGTGAATTAAAAGATAATCTAAACAAAAAGCTGAATCATGATTTTAGTCAAACCATGAATGATAGTATTTAAATTTGATGAGACAAGATAGAAACTTGATGTTGAAAATCCAACTTGTTAAAAAATTTTGATTTATATTTGCTTGACATACTTTCTGTCGGTCCCAAGAATGCTTACAATGTAGAGATTTCACTATTATTATTTACTTTTAGAGATTCAAGAAAATAGTAATGATTTATTTATTTAGGGATATCAATATTTTATTAATTGGTGATCCATCAGTTGCTAAATCTCAATTACTTCGTTATGTTTTACATACAGCTCCACGAGCCATTCCAACAACAGGTCGTGGTTCATCAGGTGTTGGTTTAACAGCTGCTGTTACTTCAGATGCTGAAACTGGTGATCGTCGTCTTGAAGCTGGTGCTATGGTTCTAGCTGATCGAGGAATTGTATGCATTGATGAATTTGATAAAATGTCAGATATTGATCGAACAGCAATACATGAAGTTATGGAACAAGGTCGAGTTACTATTGCTAAAGCTGGTATACATGCTCAATTAAATGCACGATGTAGTGTACTTGCTGCTGCTAATCCTGTTTATGGACGTGTACGTATAATAGTTGAATTATTTATAAAAAAAAAAAAACTTATCTTTGAATTTTTTTTAATAGTATGATCAATATAAAACGCCGATGGAAAACATTGGTTTACAAGATTCACTTTTATCTCGTTTCGATCTTATTTTTGTTATACTTGATAATTGTGATATGGAACAAGATAATATTATTGCTGATCATGTTCTTCGTATGCATCGATATCGACCACCAAATGAAGCTGATGGTGAAGTACTTCCATTTACATCGGAAGTTGATGCTTTAACAACTGAACAAGCAAATGATGCTGAAAAAGATGTTGAAGATGATATTCAAGTATATGATAAATATGATGCTGTTCTTCATGGTCCTTATTATTCAAAAAAGTAAATAAAAATATTATTCACTTATTGTTTTAATCATGAAGGAAATATATTTTAGAACGAAATTTATCAATTTACGATTCATGAAAAAATATATTCATTTTGCTAAAGCACTTAAACCACAATTAACCAAAGAAGCAGCTGATATAATTGTTGAAGAATATACACGTTTACGTAATCAAGATTTATCTCAAACAGATAATCAAGCTCGAGTAAGATTAGACCATATTTTAAAATAATAAAAAACATTATTTTTTCCTTTTTTTTCCTTTAGACACAACCAATAACAGCTCGAGCATTAGAAAGTATGATACGTTTAGCAACTGCTCATGCTAAATGTCGTATGTCTAAAACGGTCGATCCAGAAGATAGTGAAGTAGCTATTGATCTTGTTCAATTTGCTATCTTTAAAAAAGTTTGTTGTTTTTAGAAATTTTTACAAATAATTTAGATAATCTTATTTTTTGCTTTTTAGGTATTAGAAAAAAACAAACGTAAAAAAGATATAAATAAAGAACAAACACATGATGATGATGAAGAATTAGAAGAAGATAAAGAAAATGATGAAGGTGATATGGAGACTGATAATTCGACTTCTCAACCAGCTACACCTAAAAGACGGTATGTTATATTATTTTCTCTGTTAAAATTTAATTTTCTTTTTTTCCGTCTTTAGTCGTCAACCATCATCAACAGATGCTCCTCAAGGTGATAGTGGTAGTGCAATGAAACGTCAACGACGTCCAGCACGAAAAGTGACTGGTGGTGATGATGAAAGTGCACCAGTAGTATCACAAATAACAATTAGTTCAGCTCGATTAGATGTATTTAAAACACATTTATCAACATTCATTGATCGACAACCATCAGTAACAACTCAAGAAATTTTTGATTATATGAAAGAACATGATTCAACATTTAATGAAGATGAAATTCGAATGGCTTTAGCAAAAATGCAAGATGAAAATCAAATTATGTTAGCTGGTGAAATCGTTATTCGTATTTAGTCAGATGTACAAATAGATAGATATATATATATTTTTCTTTCATTCATCTCAAAATATGATGTCAGATAGATTATTTTTGTTATGCCCAGAATGTGCACTTGTATGAAATATCTTTCAACTGAATGCAGATTTATTATTTTTTTTTCGTTCCTATGTGTGTTATATATATATACCTGTGAATCAGATAGAAATACAAATCTTATCATTAGATAAATAAATATATATTGAATTACTGAACATTTTTTTATATTTGTCAGTCAATATATTAATATGAACATTGCAATAGACAAAAAATAAACAGTCCATTTGAGTCTTACGTAAAATTAGTTTTGTCGAAAAGTCTTTATATTGTATCGATCTATACTTGGAAAACAATTTGACATGGTTCGCCGATAACTGCCCCAACGGTGAAGTGTGTGAACACCGATATATTAGTTAATTGAGGCTTTCTAGGATGGTAGTAAATACTGATATCAAATGCCGGGCTTCAACATAAATTTTTAATTCTACAAGTTGGAAAAAGTCCTACGAATTTGAAGTCATATAAATATAATTATCTGTTCTTTCGAATTCTATCATTCAAAAAATAGCTAGACAAGATATATACGATCTCCATTTTACTGTGTACGCTTACGAACGTATACAATCATAATACTAAGGCTTCCTGATCGAACAAACATGCTCTTAAACGGCCATAGATCGTTGTTTTTTGGCCTATTATATGGTTCGTATTAAAAACGTATATTTTCATTATCGTACATGGCTTTTGTCTACAAATATGATAAACAAACTTTTTTTATCTCAATAAATCACTATATTTCCTCCATACATGATACGGAGATAAACGTTCATAATACTGAATCATGTAAAACGTAGTATTGCTTTGTATACTGTGATTTACGATAGTGCTTGTTTCATTTGATTATTTGAAAATCTCATGTATTTTTACAGATATGATTATTTTCATTAAAAATTAACCTCAGCCAGCTAATGGACACTTAAGTTAGCAGGCGAACATATTCTGTTGATCTTCTATTCACGATGTGAATTTATTTAGTATCTGTCGAGACAACATTATTAAAAAACAAAAGATCAAAACTTAACCTTCATTCTATTTTTCTTTAGTATGAATTACTTTAAATGGAAAATCCTACTACGGATATATTTACACCCTCAGGTTATGTCAAAAAAGTTCAAATATAATGAAGATCTGTGAAAAGTCAGATCATCTAGCAAATCTTTGCAGTATAGTATATAGCGACTTTTGATACAATAAAATTAAATGAGCTTTATTTTTCACAAAAATTGTTTCTTGATCGAAAATACAGATAAGAGACTGAAATGAAATTTCTACTCTCCTTGTAAATAAAATAATTGAGTATAGACTATGTCCCTTGTTTATGACTCTCGAATAATTTGAAAAGATGTAATGTCAAATACATCTAAAGTGTCTTCTAGTGAACATAAAATCATAGCAACGCTAGCTATACTCATCCTCACTATCACCCTGTGTTCAGGCAAATAGCATGTGTTATGCACTATTGACTTGCCGATATGGAAGTTTCCGAATATGTCTTCACTATTCCGAAATGTGCAATGAAGAAGGAACCCTAAATCATAATTCGCTCTACTCTCAAACAGTAGATCGCCGTTTGTCATCCTGATGCCAGAGAAAGTCTAATACTTTGTGAATTAGTTTTTTTTTTTATTCAACGAGACACCTGAAGCAGTCTTCAGGTGTTGCATAGCAAATGATAACGCAATGAGTGTAGTGTACGAAAAATTAAAAGTTTTTTTTCAAAGTATATGTCCATGTTCTGCCCCTTGCATGTAATAAACAAGTATTCAATGAAAATTACAAGAGCTGTATTATCTGCTGATCAGTCAGTACAAAGACGCTTCTTTTTTTTTTTTTACGAATATCAAGTCTTATTTCAGTTTGCGTGAGACAAGTTTTATATCTCGCTCGACCTCTACAATGCTCGGATGATCTGGTGGTAGTGCTTGACGAAAGATATTAGCAGCTTTTTGTAAGTATTTTAATGCTCCATCGAACTTGCCTTTGTCTGCATATACGGCAGCCATATTTTTATATGATATTCCAATGTCAGGATATTGTGGCGGAAGTGCCTTCAGCTTATTGTTGAGTGATCGTTCATGGTATTTCAACGAGAGATCAGAGTGACCGAGAGAAGCATGAACAAGGCCAAGGCTATTGAAAGAATCGACCAGATCAGGGTGATTGGAAGGTAGATATTTCTGTTGAATAGTGAGCGACTTCTCGTAGAATACAAGCGCCCGTGCGTTTTCTCCTGCTTGGTGATAGACGTGAGCAATGCTGTTGTAGAACTGTGCAATCTTAGGATGATTTTTGTCACATACGAGTTCCAAAAGTGATTCAGCTGTACTGTATGATTGCAATGCTCGTTTACGATGACTTTTCTTCCAATAAATCTCACCGATTGATTTGTGTATGCTACCAATCTTGACATAATCAGATGAGCAAATTTGCATACAGATACTGAGCGATTTCTCGTACCATTGCAAGGCGACATCGTAATTTCCTTTAGAGTTGGCCACCAACTCAAGGTTAAAATATAGGTCACCAATCGACGTATGATTCGAAGGAAATTCGTTTAGCGCACGCAAAAGGTATTTTTCCGCCAGATCATATTTGCCCATTTGTTGTAGAACCATACCTAATATCTACGAGATAGGTTGTGATGTGGATGTGCAGGTATGAGTACTATTCTCAGTTACGTCTACTGGAGTCCTTGAATTTCACCCAGCTGGATCCGCGGGTTAATGGGAATTGAATTTTTGGAATGCATTGGATATTTGTTCATTTCATGTTTCTTAACACAATCCATTGTGCTCTTGGTACTTTCTTACGGTTGATGTAAAAGTCAATATTTTATAAAGCCATCGGTACATATTATTGATAAATACGATAGCGATGGTTCAAACAATACTGAAATGATTACATAACTTATCGTTTGTTTATAAAATACCGACAAATCCATTAGAGCTCAGATAGATCATTGTACTTCCATACTTCAGATTAACTGTACAGTTCTACATAATATCGTCTCAGATAATAATGAGAAATTACTATACTGTTATACTATTTTGTTTTATTTAACTTTTCCAAAATGTTAAGCGATAACATTTTATGTAACTGTAATTGGATAAGTGTTGATCCTTTTTAACTTTCTGGTAGACATGTTTTAAAACGAACATTAAAAATAGTTTTCATTCCAAGACGCTCTATTACAAGCATTTATGCATTAACTATTGTATTACTTTCTATTTTTGTTTCAAAATAGTTCTATCAATATGATACAAGGGTCTTCATCCAAACCCTCGGTTTTAAATCATGCCTTAGTCATCAATATTTTTGAGAACTCTACAATTTTAACATAGCTTCTTAGTAAAGTCGGAACCATAACACCTGATATCTTATAAGCACATTGCACTATACTGATTCAATAATCTATGTCAGTTGTGAAAGATTTGCTGATACTGTATTTAAGAGTATTCTTATTCTAATATCGGTGTAGACGAGAAGAAAACAGCAGAAACTTCAGTCTTGAAGTCTCATAAAGGCTTTTGAAATCTTGAAGTCTGTTGTTTTTTCTCGATTTCAGAACAAATGAGATCTTCTGCATGCCACTTTGAGGTATATTCCGTATCTTAATAAAAATCTTAGTCTTTATTTTATAGTCATATTCAAAGAAAATAGTTAATCTACTATAAATAAACAAGGAAGACTTTCGTTTTGGGTCAGTTGCAAATTTTGAAAGTTAAACTCGCGCAGAACTTCAACAAACACATCTCACATATCCCATGACTTTTAAAGATATTTTTTTGCTTTCATATCAAATAATCTAACTTAAATAAGATTGATAATAGGACAGTTATTACATGTTGATTCTTTTCGTTTGTATGAATGTTTCTGTGATGTATTTTACTATTTATGACACGATCAAAATAAAATGATTCAGTTTTCTTCATTTCAACGCCGTCTGAAAACTGCTAACAAACAAGAGCCATTCATTCGTTAGTCTGATTATATTCCATTAAGATATATAATGAAACTCATAAAATTTTCAAGTCATCCATTCTATTCTCAATTACTTCTTTTTTCTTTTTCGTTTCTTTTTTGTCCAAGCATGAGTCGGTGTTCGTTAGTTTTTTGTCAAGTGATAGCGTGTTATTGCTTGCACCTGTTATAACAGATTCAATTACACTTTCGAGTGTTTTATTTAAAGTGTAATACAGCATGTTTTGTTTTTATGGGGAAAATAATGTAAACCTAACGAATATTGGGTAATTACTTGATATTGCGAAATTTAAAGATATTGTTATATATCATAGAATTGCGAAAGGTTCTTAATAAGTGATAAAAAAGAAACAACCGTTAATAAAATGGTGATGTTTTTCAATCTAGGAATTAGTCTGTTAGCGGAACTTGATCATATCGTTTCTTTTTACTTGTTAGTTATATATTGTAAAAAGTCGATTAATTTTTTATTCTTAGTCATCGTTCTGTATAAACCATTCAACAATGATAATCGTATTGGTTATTATTGTAGTTCTCTTAGCAACAATTTATATTTACTTCAAACGAACATATTTTACTCCTCATGATTCTTTACCAGGCCTATCACCACAATTTTTAGTTGGCAATCTTAGGCAAACAGGTATCACTGGTGGTAAACCTCCAGCTGTGGTTTTCTTGGAATGGCAAGAAAAATATGGTGATGTCTTTCAATTTTGGTTTGGACCAATGCCTTTCGTTTGTGTGTGTGGAATTGAAGATGTTCAACATATATTGACTCATCGACACATTTATGAGCAAGGCGACTCACGTTTGCATAAACAAAAACTTTTATTTCATGATTCTCTCGTCTGTAATATAGGTATATAACACATATTCTTTCTAAAAATTGATAAGACCAAGATAAAATCCGTTCAAAAGTTATGCACACAGGAATAAATGAAGATTTCATACTGCATATTTGATAGTTAACTTTTATTGAGTATGAACACATTTGTTTTGTTATTTGATTAATTAATTTTTTTTTTGAAAAAGGAGTATGAACGAACATGAAAGCTCGTAGGGTCCAAAATTTTTGAACTATATTCGAACCTCGTAAACCAAATTTTTCAGACTTGACCGAAGCGTATTTTAATACTTTCAATGAAGTTTTCTAATTGGATTCGGTAGTCGCTCCGAAGATACGAGATACTTTTTATCAGCTTTTCGTATTTGGTCACTATCGCACTCTATAAATTTCTCACACGACTAGAACCTACGAGGTCCAACATTTTTGGACTCAAACCGAGTAGGGTTTCGATTCAGAATCAACCCAATGAACTCTAATGGACATATATCTTCTTTTCGTTATTTGTTTCTATTATAGGAGCAAAGCATAAACGTCATGCAGCTTTAACTGTTCCACTATTTCGTCGAGCTAAAATCATATCAAATTTGAACTTAATTGTTAATTGTACTGACAAATTAATTGATCAATGGCGTTCAAAAGCTGAAGATCCTACGTATGTGCATCTGGACATATTTACCAAATGTCAAAATCTTCTACTCGATATTTTTGGTTTTATTGCATTCGATTATGATCTTGAATGTTTGGATTCAAATGCAATCACCAAACAAAATAAGCTTACACAGGCATTAAGCAACTTTTTGGATGTTTTCATTCTGACAATGCGTATGCCCATATTTATGATAAGAGTGTATTTAGCAACTAGTTCTCGTTATCGAAAAGCAATCTCTACTATTCATGAATATTTCAATCAAATGATTGAACAAGAACAAAGAAAGACACCTGAAGAGATTGTTGAAAAAAAGAGAACAAGCTTGATTACATCACTTGTTGGATCATTGCAAAAGGATGAAAAAAATGAAGCAGCAAAACCTGAAGAAGATAAAAGAGGTAATCATATCAGTTGAAAGTCTTAATTTTAAACAAGTTTTTTTTCTCTAGTATACTTGATTAAAAGATAAGTGAGCGTATAAGTATGCATTTTTACTTTAGTAAACAAGAGAAATTAGTAGTTTTTATCGATCTGAAATGAAATTCAATAATTTTCATGCTTTAAACAGGATATTATATTATTCCGTAAACGATTGTTTTCCAAATCGTTGAGTATGTTTCTCTTGTTTAGGATTATCTAGGAATGAAGTGTTTGACGAAATGTTGCTATTCTTGGTGGCTGGCTATGAAACTACAGCATCTGCTGTAGCTTGGTTTATACATTTGCTCAGTAAAAATTCGCGAGTTCAAAGGAAAATCAAAGCAGAGTTAGCACAAAATACTCAGTATAAACTTTCAATAGATCAACTTGATTTTCTTGTTTATTTGGATTGTGTTATTGAAGAAGTTCTTCGATTTGTTCCGCCTACAAATGGAACGACACGAACATTGACAACTGATGATCAACTTCCTCACAGTGGAATAAAATTGCACAAAGGTGATCAAATCATGATATCCTTTCATAATTTGGCACGGGATAAAAGATATTGGAATATTGATCCTGAATTATTCTATCCAGAACGTTTTCAACTAGAAGACAAAGCTCATCATCCATATGCATTAATTCCATTTGGGGGTGGTCATCGCCAATGTATTGGCCAAGATTTAGCAAAATTTGAATTCAAAGTCATTGCAGCTAGACTTATGCAACATGTTACATTTGTAGATGGAGGACCTGAAGTTAATCAAGGTGGATATGAACAAAAATTAACGATTGTACCTCGACATCTAGGAGTTACAATTACTTTCGACTAATACTCTTTGCAAAAAAAAGTTAATTTTTGTGTAAACATAAAAATTGAAAGAATAACTAGTATTGATTGACATTGACAAGTAAATAAATAGTCTAAATAATAAAGAAAACATAAAATAATTACAGTATAAGTGCGAGGAAAAGATGATAGCCAATCAAACATAGTAACCTATTAAACGTCTTCTTAGAGAACATTGGTTACTATAGGAAATTACATCATAAAAGGTTTGTATACGCATTTCTATGTCTAATTCATGTTCATTAGTTACTGTAAGAAACTACCTATACTTTTTTTTAAAAAGTACGAGGTTATTTATTGTGAATCTCCATCATTTATTTCAATGGCTATTCAAGAAACATTTTTTTAATGAAATAATTATATTAACGTTTCATGCTTGAGTCCTAAGAAATATCTATTTTCTGATGAAATGTAAATATTTTTTTTATTACTTTTTTTCTACTTTTTTGCATTAAGAGCATTATTTCTTCGCTTGCCATTTTTTGTAGGAGCACTACTTTTAACTTGAATGAATAAAGTTCTCATCAAAGTATCTTCAGCTTTTTGTATAGGTTTTTTCTGGACCACTACAGTCTATGTGAAAATAGTTAAGCGTAAAATAAGTAGAGAAAGAGAATGACTGAGCAGATTTTAATATTTCCAAACATTTAAATCAATAAAAATAGTTTCAGTTTATATTCTACTTTGCTCCCATATTTAACAATACTAAGGGTTACAGAAGATAAAAAAACAATAACTTCGAAGTATTATTTCATTTTTGAATGTATATCATACAGCGAAAATGAGGAAACAAAGAGAACAACGTCCAGAAAAAACAAGATTTTTTTCACCTTTGAGTTTTCGTTTGATATCGTGTAATAATAACATGAATTAATCACCTTCATCATAAATCATCGACTAAGTTCTTATTATTGTGAGAATTTAATAAATTTTGAAGTAAAAAAAGCTGACATTTTACAAAAGATTATGATAAGAAAAATTTTAATTTTTATCAAAAAGTGATTGTGAACAAAACTTTCATGAGTTTCATCATTAATTATCATTGAAAGTGGTATAAGTTATGCTTTTTCTTATATATTTCTGAGACTTGTTGTTGGCACTTCTGAGGTAAATGTCATCAACCGATGAGTGATATTCATCAAAAAACTCAAAAATTGCAAATATTAATATATTGGGCACTGTCTGATTTTGATCTGGAATGAATCAAGCTCAACGATATATTAATATATGTAATCAACATTTTTAACTAACACAATTGTTATGTATCATGTACTGTTTAGATATTCTTTTTCCTTTTCGCATTCTTTAATCTTCTGTTCTATTAATGGGGTTATGAACTAATCAACGTAAAGTGTTTCTTCTTTTTAAGTTTTATATTTTCATCTCTTCATCAGATATTTCTTTTGCTTGATCGGTACTCTTTCTCACCTGTGGAAAACAACTTTATTTTATAAAAATATACCAGTGAAGGAAGACGATTAGATATTGACAGAAGTTTTATGTTTAATTGATGTCAACCAATAAACAACTATGAAGAAGAAAATTTTGTGTTTACAGAAGCTGAAAATTAAGTAGAAAATCCAGCTCTTCTTTAGTTGAAGTTAGATGTGTAAGCCGATCGACTGAACCACTGTCACAGGTGCAACACAGAAATAGATATTAAATTTAAAATTTTTGTTCTACATCTCAAATCAGTTTTTGGAGATGCTACCGTCTAGTTTCCTGTCCATACGTTCTCTACCATTGTTTTCTTTTTTTTTTTCATTCCAAAATTTCTTGAAATGAAAAGAATTTTTTTTAATTCATCGAAAAATGTCAGTCGCTGCCAATCAATACGTTGGCTTATACTTCTAACTGAAATAAACTCTATTCAGAGTTAGTAAAATTGCTAAATTATTTTGCTATGTCCTGGTCAAGTAAAACAATGCCAAACAATGACTATATGCCTATTGCTTGAACATTAGCTAGTGTTCAACTTAACATATGTATAAAATACTCAACATATTTTTCATTCTGTTATGCAAAAAGAAAACACTTCAAACAATAATAAAAACAAAATTCAACCTTCGTTATGGTGAATATCAAGTGAATTTTTCGTTCAAGAGCATAAAAAATAACAATGATTTTGATAAAAAAATGAATAATTTTATTTCCTTCTATATTCTAGATGAATTACACACGTATTTGTTTTCTGTATACAAACGAATCGTCTTAATGATAGAACACTCAAACAGCAATGAACTTCGTACAGTAAAATTGTCGGAACTTCTTGTAATGAAACATTCATATCACGATGATCTACGAAAAGGACACATAATATGTGGAGAAACTGAACTTCAAATAGCATTATGAGATAAGTAAATGAATCAGTTATGAGATAATATCACTGTTTGATTCCCAATTTATATCTAAAATTCTTAATGCATAAGTCAATGTCGTTGATGAATGATGATGATGTAGACTTTAATGACGGTTTTATATATTGTAAATGATAAATCTTAAAATGGTAAAATACTCCGATCTAATATATACATATAATATTATCAAAAAACTCTAAAAACATGTCGAAGATATGTAAATATAGAAAACAAATAAGATATTTACGGATATAAATAGATGATGATTTTTGTAGAATGAGATTGACTTCTTCATAAAAATTTAGGATAAAAGTTGAACGGTTAAAATGACACAGAAGAAACTGAATTAAAAATATACAAGAACAAGAAATCTTAAAAAATTCTGAATTTCTTTCTTATTGCATGAACAGTATCTTATTAATATTAGTTGCTACTGAAATTCTTTTGCTATAAATTTAGAAAGACTGGCAGATGTAAGTGTCAAGTCGTCTGAAATTGACAATGATCCTAAATTTCGTTTCCAAAATATGACTATTTATGCCATTCTTATGGTTATAAATATGTTCACACTTAATTTTGTAATAACACTGTATATGTACTCTTTCACATACAAACATTTTGAAGGCGAATAAATGAAACAAACTTTAGTAGAACTTTTAGCAAGACTAAAATCAGACTCAATAAGCATCTGATTTTTCATATTATTTAATTTGATAATTCTTCCTATAGATTATTACGAATAAGTATTGCAGTTTTCAGTTTATTTAATTGAATTTTCTCACCAGCTCATATACAAATACACAAAATCGATCTAGGGTGGAGTGTGGTAACGAGTAAGAGCACGAGTCTAGCACTTCATTCGTACTTTTGAAGCACTCATGTCATGTTTTTTTCCCTTTGGGATGTTCGTGCACTAGTATCGATGGAGTAACAACTTTCTCTTTATCCACATCTTCACTGTTGAGATTTTCGGAGCGTCGTTTAGGGAAAATTGGCTACTGTGATCTGAAGCAGTCATCGGTTTAAAATTATTTTTCTTTTCTGTATAATATTAATCGTGCTACAATATGATAAAAGTGTATAAGCGTTCATTTGGAATGAAAGGTCTTGTACATACGACATAAATTAAAACTCAACTAAAGAATTAGATTATTGTTTCGACGTAGCCAACATCAATGAAATTGCTTCCTTGAATTTCAATTTATGTAAGGTGTTTGACTTTCTTCTTTACAAGCGAAGAAGTATAAGAGTAGTGAGCAGAACGAGTGGCATAGAAACTTTATGAGTGGATTGTCTGTTCATAAAGTATTCTTTTGTTGCAATTTTATTCCACAGTATTTTCTTCATTCTCATACGGAATGAATTTTTAATGTACTTAGCTAAATGAATTTTCAACAAAACAAAATCAACTTATAATATGTAAACACACTGTTTACCTATAATGTTTTTCCTGAATATCATGTCATGAATCATTCGTATGAATGAAACTAAACTGCTTCTACTATCAAAAATCTGATACGAGCTTAATCCTTTGGCGCCTGAAACTTGAACTATAATAAAAGTATTTTTACGAAGAAGTGAATCTTTTCGAAATATCTAAACAATCGTTGTATTTATAGAATCAATTGTTTCTCAAAACACAAACAGTACCCAGTGACCTTAAAAATCATACAAAATTATTTAAATGATTATTTTTCAAATTTTCACACAAAAAATTTCATATTTTTAGTTATTTCAAAAACCTCAATATCATTCCATTAGTTTCGTTATGTTGATATAATTCTCATTTCATGAATCCAGTTATTTCGCAAAAAATGAAACTAGCTGCATTCATTTCATTAGGGTGTGGGTGTGGATGAGTAGAAGAAGGGAATCAACATCCACTCCCACACCCTCAAAACTACAAGAGCAAACTAAATGGATTCATATATCGGATAAAGGATGTATATCAAGTACTAACATATCAGAACGATGATCAAAATAGACAAACCTATATAGCCAAAATTATTGTAGAGAAAATAAAAAGAAAACAGCCAGAAAAAGATGCAAAAAAAATGTTTCAATAAAACTGATCGTTATTTGAATTATAATTATAATTTCAATATTTTGTTTATCAAAGAAATATTTTTAGATGAATTGTTACTTCACTTTATATTGATGTTGCAATAAAGCCTAATATAGTTTCATCTTTAAGATTGTTTTCATATCAGCATTAAACCAGTTTTGATATATCCTTCATCAATATACAAAAATAAGAAGTGAAAATAACTATAGCCCAATAGATTATTCAAATAAATTAATATTGATTGTACTACAAATTTTACTTTATTGTATGTAACTTTAATTATTTGTACATCGATTTTCTTCTTAAAATCACCATATTACAATGATATAAGATTGAAATCCTTCAAAAATTACAAAATTAATTATATTTTTTAAAGTTTTTTCCTGCATGTTTGCATGACTTTATAAAATAAATTTAAGGCGATTTTTTTGACGTCTGTATTGATATTTGAAATAAATATAAAAATAAATCAATTTAAATAATTTACAGAAAAAGGAATTCAGTTAGAGTTTTTTGCGGTTTTGAAATAATTGATCATACTTCATGCAAGCTTAATTGTAGTAAGTGGAAAGCTATGATATTACACAACCAGCGCGGCTGTTAGCTGCATTTGAAGTATCACTGAGTTCCCAAAGTCGATGAATAACCTGACGTGTTTTGTCTAAGCCACCATCAATATAAACAGCACCAATTAACGATTCCACAAAACTGTGGTACTTCGAAAATTGATCCTTTCGAACGCTCTGTCCAAATACGATGTAATCCTTGATGTTGAGTTTTTCAGCGATTTGACTTTGTTTCACTGATTCAATGAGCTCTTTTCGTTTATTTGTCAACTGACCTTCATTAAAATCTTGATTGCTACGATAAATTTGGTCACTAACAACGAAATTCAACACACTATCGCCAAGAAATTCAAGTCTTTGATACGTAGGTACACTACGATCATTCACTCGATTACTGTCGTGTGTTAAAGCTTCCTCCAAAAGTTTAATGTTTGTGAAAGAATAACCACAAGCATTTTGGATTTTCTTCAGTGCTTCTGTTCGATCCATTTTCGTTGTAGAGCTGGATATCTTAAAAGAATCTGAAAAGAAAGCAACAAACTTTTTATAAACCTAAAATCGGTCATTCGAAGTTCTTCAATAGAACTTTCGGCAGTGCGCTCCCTATACTTTGATCAAAGGATGAAAAACCACCGCACTCGGTAATGCGGATGTCTCTTTCATGTTAATTACAGAGATTTGTATCAATTATATTCATAGATATTGCTCGTCTATGTTGTAATAATATAATTTATTTATTGAAATGTTTCAGATATTTATGGTTTGATAAATACCTGTCACAACTTGGAATGCAACATCGCGATTTCAGGCCACTGATAATACAACATCTGCGATCAAGTTTATCTTGATGGATTTTTTTAATCCATCTGATTCTCGTTTTCCTTTTCGATCACTTGTTTGTTTGTTTTTTTAAATTTTTGCTTCGTATAACATATATTCTCTTCTGTTTCTTCTTTACTCAAGTATTTTTTCATTCAACATTGCTTCAATAATATCCGAGCACACTACAAGCAACATGTTACATTTCAACAAGATTTGGCATAATTCTCACGTGTATGCTGCATTTCTACTATTCTACGGCGATTAGCGAAAGTCTTATTGATAAAGAACAGGAGTCTTTGTTAAATGGATAATTAAACAAATGTAAATCATCTAATCTAAAGTTCATGTCAATTATAAAACCTATTGATAGTATTCTTACTGCTTAACTATTCTAGCATCAATTCATAGGTATAATGTAATTGTCTTAAAGATTTATATTCTTTGAAAACTATTGATGTTAAGTCGATGAAATTATTCTTAATTCAGAGTATATTCATTCTTTATCTAGATGAGCATTGAAATAGCACAGAGAAAAAGATGAAACCGTAAAATGATTTGTGGATCCTGTATTGAGTGTTGTTGTAGGAATTTCGACAATAATCTTTTTTCAGTTAATCTCGAGAAAAATATGAAAACTTTGTATTTGATTAGTTTAACTTACATTGGAGAATTTTGTAAGGTATTATTAAAAAACTGATATCACATATATTGAACAAGTTCATCCTATGTAGTCCGTCCATATCTACCAGTATATTAGAAAAATATGTTGTACACATGTCTAACTCAATGAGCTTTATATTCTATCAAACACTCAAATGAAATAGTTCCGATGAAAAATGTTGAGATTAATTATGAAAATTTTTATCAATCACTTTTAATTTACAAGCATTTAATAATTTAACTTAAAATTTCTATAATTAAAGTTATATCTCCTGTAAAACATAACTTTTAGAACATTTAATTAGATTGAATTTTGATTCGTTCAAATTCCACAAATTGGCGATTCATATCTTACTACTCACTCACTCATACAAAAATCTTTCATGTAAACATTATTCATAGAATCATCTTTGTATTTTATCGATATCTATTATGGTATTCTAAAACTACCGTTTGTATTATTATCTGGCTATTCATGCATGAAACACTTTCATAATGAAAATTACCTGCGAAGAAGTTAGATGATGAATATAGTTATATGTGACAAAACTTTATATATATATAGTTCATTTTCAGTGGGAAAAAACCCACTAAAATAGTATTTGCTTGTCATTCATTGATATTTAGTGCTCTCTCAGGTATCGATGATAAAAAACTTTTAACAAAATCAACATAATGGTAAAGATACAGAATTTTTTTTTATTTCTTCTGTATCTGGGTCATAGTGACGTTTTATTTATTTTCTTTTGTCCAGCAAAAAGTGATTTATTCATACCTATTCGTCCCTTTGACCATATATATTGTATGATTGCCCGCATATTTAATAAACTATTTGGAATTAATTGTATTGGACATGAACTAAACATGATTGTCGGAGTTACCATTCTATTTCTATTAAAGCAAGAATACGACAGCTTTTAGCAGATGCCGTTAGTTGCCAACATAAAATTCTCAATTTGCTTAAATTTCTAATTTTTATGAAGTATTTTTGCTTTGAGATTCGAAGAAATACTGCGTCTTGGAATCATACGTTCCAGATCATTGCTCAATTATGTTTACTGATTTATTAGCACGAAGAATTCGCATTGCATCAATTGAGTGCGCGTATGTGAGTGTCGTGTTAAGTGTTTTTCAGCTTTTTCGAAGTAATTATCTCTTTATCAAATTGATAAAGGTAATATAGAGCTTTTTATACGCCAAAAGAGCTGTTTGTGACAAAAACTTGAAAAACAACTGATAGAAAAAAATAAACATTAAATATTTAATTTAGTCGAATATTTTACTATAAGTCGACTCCAGTTTGATACATTCTTTTATGCTTGTTTCTCGACCTCTATAGTCCTGAAACTACTAGATAATCATTGTCATTGAGTCACTATCGCTTGATTTGTATTCATTGCTGATGTTCAAACACACCAAGATTGCAATAGGTTAATCCTCCAAGCATGAATACCGCTGATTCGTTTGACAACATTTCATTTGGTCATACGATCCTTAATATACAATGTATGAAATGAACAATAGTGAGTTGCTCTATCGAATTTCTCTGGTGTATTAAACACAGCTCCATCAATTAGCGTTATGACTCCCAAAGTATCACCCTGTATTCCCT
This sequence comes from Rotaria sp. Silwood2, assembly GCA_905329745.1. Lineage (NCBI taxonomy): Eukaryota > Metazoa > Rotifera > Eurotatoria > Philodinida > Philodinidae > Rotaria > Rotaria sp. Silwood2. The sequence continues at coordinate 221,354 of CAJNSZ010000040.1, forward strand.
AAAGTAGAGTTCTTATTAAACAGTTATTATTAATGAATATGATTGTATATAAACAACGACTGTCTACTTTGAACAATGCAATGGTAGTATCGACCTTTTGAAAATCTGAAAAATTAAAAGGAACATAAAAGAAGGACCACTCACCAATATTTCCTAAATTAATATTAAGACTATCAGTTTTTTTCTTAAATGATCAATGTTCTCTTAACGCTGTATATCGTTATTTAAGGAGCAAAGTATCAATTCAAATCATCATCGATCATGATGATAAAATATCGTGACAAATTTTTCATGCAATAAACATGTTGAGCAACTTTTTGAGAAGAGTCTAATTAGCAGATATTAAAAGTTCTCTATCGGACATATAATAAAAAAAAGTAGGTCAAATTACCCCATTGTTTATTCGAATTCAATCATTGTCTTGCGCTTTTGATTGTCGTTTATATTTTTACTTTGCTTTGAGGAATTGGCGACTGAGAGAAATACCAGTCACTCAATATATGTCATAACTCTGCTCTTTTGGATGCCCTATCTTGGCCAAAACTACTGCAGTCTTATACTAGCGCTTATGAATATTGGATGCTGCATTTACTAAATATCGAAAAGTTCATATTTACATATCTTATGAATACTGATGATCAATTAACCAAATGTACCAGAAAGTATTAGCATAACAAAGTTTTCGCGCTTGTAATACATGCATCAGAGAAAAATCTTAAATATTGGGGGCCGTTACATTCTGTCGTGAACTAAAGTAGAGGTACAAATGAGATCAGCATACTTGGAAAATTAGCATAGGTTTTGAGAAACGATCATTTGCTGATTTTCTTTAAATAGATTTTTTTTTATAAGGAATGCATAGGTAGGTATTAAAGAAGAATATAATACATTCAGTGTAATAAAATGTAGAGCTGTTTAAAATTCTTTATATTATGTTTTCCTCTGCTGATCATCAAACTAAGTGATTTTTCTTTCCTTTATTTTCTATTTTGGCTTTTGTTCGGCGTGCATGTTTCATGTAAATTTTTCAGAATATTTGTAGTAGCTAGATATTATACTTGTATAACAGTAGCCGTTTTTTATGGCAAGAATTACTGAATTAATACTATAAGAGAAAAGTAGACTGCGTTGCATTCTGTTTAGATAATATAATCTAAATCTAAATTCTATTTTCAGTTGATTAAAACTTGAAGTTTACTCAGAATTTTGAGTTAAATTTGGTTCTCACAATGTCCCTCCCAATCTCTCTAATCGATTATAATCAATAAGATAATTGAAATGAACTAAAAACTTGATTAACTCGGCTTTATTCAGTTCGAAAAAGTTAATGAGATTAGTAGACGTCAGCAAATATGAAAACATTTTAATATTAAAAATCAATTTTTGTAAAACATATTCTTTTATTTGACCATGTAATCTATAAAGAAGATAATGTATGGACATACAGCAGAAGGCGATATACCATATACAACAAGCGTATGCAACAGACATTCAAACAGTCCATTGACATTACTCATCTGTCTACTTTGGATAGGCACAAACCCTGATTTTTGAGCTGCTCGTAGGTTTCACAGATCGCCAATCTGTCATTCTTTTTCTAAATTTGAAAAACAAAAACAATCATTTTCTGAGTCGAAAAATGCAATTATTAAAATGTGCTGTGAAATATCTTTGCTGCTGAAAAATAAAAAATGATTTTTTTAGATAATTTTCATTGGATAAAATCATGACTAATAATATATTTGCACCATATAGTCCATCATTCGTTTATTTATTTATTTAAATATTTGACGAATTTTTGGAAAAGATCGATGAATCAATACGCCATCTGTCTTTGAAAATATCAACTGCCTGTTGCTAAGCAAGGACCTCTATGAAAAAAAGAGTCGATTTTACAAACATTGAATTTACTTTTGAAAGCGATCATAATCAAGAAACATTTATATCTTCATAGTGTAACAAGATAAATATATTAAACATTTTTAAATTATTAATAAATCGATTCACCAATAGTTAACGTAAGAAGGCAACAGAACTTATAATAAACAAACAAATGCTGCAGTCGTGGTGATATATAGTCATCGCTTATTTTTTTTTCGTCTTTCTTTTATCATTGATCGTTGTCTAGTATTCATTTAGTTCAATCTAGATTAATCAATCACAATGCCGTCTGTAGGAACGCTTGCTTTCGACGAATTTGGTCGTCCAGTACTTATTCTCAAAGGACAAGAATCAAAAAAACGTCTGTTTGGTATTGAAGCACATAAGGTTCATAGTTTTTTTATATTTATTTCGCATTTTAAAGTCGACTTTAAAAGAAAAGATTTACATTCAGTTCTTTTCTGATTGAAAATAAGATATTGTTTGAATATTTTTAAAAATTCAATTTATTTTAGTCTCATATTTTGGCGGGTAAAGCAGTGGCCGATACACTTAAAACATCGTTAGGTCCACGAGGTAAAAAAAACTGAATTTAACATCAATTGATAATGTCCTGTTTTATTTTTAAGGTATGGACAAATGCATGGTATCACCCGACGGTGATATAACAATAACAAATGATGGTGCAACAATTCTTAGTATGATGCATGTTGAAAATGAAATTGGAAAATTACTTGTTCAACTATCGAAATCACAAGATGATGAAATTGGTGATGGAACAACAGGTGTTGTCGGTAAGTTATGTTTTAATAATCAAATTTTAAACTTATTATTAATAATAAATAGTTTTGGCTGGTGCATTACTTGAATATGCAGAAGCCCTTCTTGATAAAGGCATTCATCCGATTCGTATTGCTGATGGTTATGAATTAGCTTCAAAAATAGCACTTGATCATTTGGATAAAATTGCTGAAACTTATCCACTTGATTTAACAAAACTTGACCCATTAATTAATACAGCTATGACGACACTCGGCTCAAAAATGTGAGTTAACATTAATTTAACAGGTGACCGGAAAGGTTTTTAGAAAAAATGTTTGTTTACTTTTGATCCGCTAGAAAGTATCAAAATTTATGAGTTAAATTATTTTGAACAGAGCTTTTAGACTGACGTTCTCGATGAATATGTTTATTCATTTTGGCCTGCTTAAAAGTATTTTAGACATACACAAAACTATAGATTGCGAATAAAATTTGAATGTGGGCTTAGAAATGTTGTCTATTTGTGATTAAAAGTATTGAGATATTTTTTGAAAGATCTGAAAACGGTGAGCCAACAGATTTTTGTTCACCGTATAAAGTCCCTTTTCGAGCATGTTAAGAATTGTTGGAATCGGCCGTTTTTTATAGCGCACGCTTCTCTAGAAAATATGATATTGAACTGATTTGTAGCTTTTACCCAAGTAACACTATAAGCATTTTACGAGAACTCCTTTCAACGTAAAACGATTGCCGATTTTTTAAAAATAAGTTCAAATAGTGAATTCTGTAGGATAGCTACTCATCTACAAACTAATATATAAACAAAGACCCTAACTCTTAGTGTCATATTGCAATATTCAAACAGATAAACACCTGGACTTTTTACATCCTTTGAAACTGCTATAGATAGATCTCATACGACTGCTTTACATCAATATGCAGGTATAACTAATCTTCACAGAAAACTTTTTAGCATAATTAAACAATTATATAACTTTAGAAATATTTAGAGTGGTATTGAAGACCTGCCCCGTTCCTCGAAACCCGGTTTCGTACCAGGTACATTTCAATCTCTTGAAATTTGGTGGATATGTTGGGGCGGTAGTGGAGAGACTATAGTAATATTTTCAGCTCGATACCATGACGTTTAACAAAGATATTCACAAATAAGTGTCAAAAATAACTCATTCAGCAACCGAAATTTCTCTCTTGAGGCTCATTCTATATATTTAGATTTTTTTTGTTTGAAAGAGTATGCCAGGANTAGTGTTATTTTAATAAATTCACTTTTACATCAAAAATTGAACAGAGTCCTTACTCGTTTAAAGTATAAGCCTTATTATCAAACTCACATGCTGTTCTATTTTCAAATCTTTGATAGATTCATAAATTGATGGGCTTTTTTGTGTTGACTTCTGAGAATAGACGGATGAGCTATTGTATCAAGGAAAATACATAAGGAATTAACAAGCAATTAAATAGCTCATTGGCAACATTCAGAAGGATGTGGTCAGGAGAAGACAAAGGCTGACACTCAAAACTCAACAAATGTGTTAAATATAAACTTCTTGATGAAAGACTACAACAACTGATTTCAACTATTCGTTTGATAATAAGGCTTATACTTTAAACGAGTAAGGACTCTGTTCAATTTTTGATGTAAAAGTGAATTTATTAAAATAACACTATTTTCTTGTACTTCCTTAATCTATTTCTAATACACATCTAAATCGTTTTAAACTGTTTTTTTGGTCTCACTGAGACTTAATTGTAGCCGTCAGTGCAAGCCGAACAATATCCGACAGTTGAATATCTTTCCTTGTAATTATCATAGATTAAAAAAAAACATCTTATTATAATACTTGCAATTAAGACGTCCAATGATAGAGGTCGCAGGTTGTCGAACTTCCCATTGGATATGTATGATTGGAGGACAACAAATAAACTAAAGAAAATATACAGAACGGAATCTTTGGTTCTGCAACTCATTGTTTCTTTTTTTTTTGCTTTGATAAATCGGGAAATTTTTTAATTAAAGATAATATTGTTTTTTTTTTTTGGTATTTTATATGCAATTTTTCAGATCAAATAAAAGAAAAATGGGGGATAGTGATGATGATTTTGATAGTCGACGAAATCGAGATAAATTTCGTCGTGAACGTGATGATTATGGTGGAAATCGAGCTAATAGCAATCGAAGTAGCGGTGGTGATTGGAATGATGGAAGGTGAGAATAATTTTAGTTTTTTTGTTTCAACAATTATCTTTCATGACTAATAGTAGTATACAATTAGATTATGATGAAGCGTACGTTTGTGCTAATATTTGCAATTTCTTACATTTGATTTTTCTCGTAATGGTAAAATAATTAGAATATTCTATTGTTTATTTTAGAGATCGATCAAACCAATTTCGACGACAATATCCTGGTAGTGGAGGACCACCACCCGGTCGTGATTTTCCACCACGATATAATCGAAGTCCTGGCCGATATGATATGAGTCCACCACATAATAAACGTGTTCGTCGTGATTGGTAATAAAAATTTAGTGCTTTTTTTTTTCTTTCTTCTTTAATCAAATCATCTGTTTTCTTTTAGGGATAGTCTTGATCAACCAACAACTCATTTTGATCCACCCGGTGGTTCACCTTATTTTCATGGTGGTGCAGGTTTTCATCCAAATTTCCCACCTACACTTCATCAATCAGCTAATACAGCTGCTGATCAATTTAATAAGTAAAATTTTTAATTTTGATTTATATATTTCTATGATTTTGTTTTATTATGTTAGAGAGGCATCTGATGGTGTAACACAACCACCGATGTTAAGTTTTAAACATTTTTTACAAGATCAAGATGATAATATTGATCAAGAAGAAGCTGTTAAACGTTATAATGAATATAAAACAGATTTTAAGAAAACTCAAATTGCTGAATTTTTTACAGCACACAAAGATGAAGAATGGTTTGTAAAAATGATTTTTTTTTCTCTTTATTTTCTTTCAATTCTTTTATTTTAAATAAGAAAATATTTTTATTGATGGATATGTATTATTCTTCTTCTAGTGAAAACGATTCATTCGCCTACTATATTCAATAATCTATATCAATTTATGTTTCTTTTTTTTTGCGCGTATACATTTTTTCTTCTTTGCGTCGCTAAACAGATTTTCTGATTAAAAAATCGGGAATCTAGTTGTTGAATTCATAAAAAACAGAACGATAATTTTACTTTTCGTATGAAGAAAAAAAAACGCTCTTTCTCAGCGTATTCGTTTGCGCGTTCGCTATTATTACCGATATTCTATACATTTACTCTCCTTTCTTTCTCTCTGGTGCGTATGTATGCAATATTTGGATAATTTCTGACGATGCTTCATCTTTGAGAAGTGCCGTAAGTGTATATCTTAATTAATCGAAAGATTCTTAGATGAGGGATAAGCAAAAATTTTATATTTGAATAAAATATAATGATGAATTATTTAATTTAGGTTTAAATATAAATATCATCCAGATGAATATTCAAAGCGTCGCGAAGAACAACGACAAATTATTAAAAAACGACTTGATGTATTCATGGAACTTCATAATAAAGGTTATTTAGATGACGTTAGTATCGATGTTGAAAATCAACGTTCACTTACAAGATTTCTTGATGCCGGTAAGATATACTTATCGAAACAGTGTTTTCATCTAACACTAGGGCGCGTCCGATCGGATTCAGGTCTGAAAAATTTCAATCCATCGAGTCTAAATTCGTAAATCTTGGATCCGATGGTGTCTAGCGGTGGTCCTCCAAATATTGAGTTGGTCCCCTAGAGTTCATGGATATTGTACTACGTACTATTTGTTTGTACTGCTCCAAAAAACATGTGCTTGCGATTCCGGAAGGGAAAACTCAGATAAAATACTGTAGTGAAATATCTCATTATCTAAGTTTTCTTCTGAGTTTCTCAAGAACTTCACTCTTATATTCTACCTATATATAAATTTATTTTATTATAGTTGTCATAAAATTGGAAGGTGGTAATGATCATGATCTTCGTGCTCTTGATGTAGCAGTATCATCAAGTAATACAACTATTGAAAATGATGATGGTGATGATGATGTACCTAAACAATCATCAACTATTAGTGAATTAGCACGATCAGAAAAGACCGATAGTTCAACATCACTTGCAGTAACTGATTCAAACAAATCATCTGAAAATAAAGTGGGATAAATTTGAAATTGAAAAATATAACTTTTTGTTTTGATTGCATTTAATTTTAGCAAAAACGAGAAGGCAGTGTATCCGACGATGGAGCAGTATCAGATGGTGCAGAAGATGATGAAGATGATGAAAAGAAAACAACTGAGAAAAATGAAGTACCAACAGAAAGTGAAGTGTCAAATCAAAAACAAGAAAATGGATCCTCAATTGGTAAATAAAAACTATGGTGTTGTTGTTTTTTTTTTTTGTTAATTCAATTAATTTTTTATCCTTCTAGCTGAACCAAAAGAAACTAATGATATTAAAACATCTTCACAAGATAATGAACCAGAAGCTGGTGAAGTACCTGATGCACCACGAGCATTACATCGTACACTATCGATCTTTTTTCGTCATTTGGCTATGCAAACAACGAAAGACGATCTTGAAAATGTAAGAATTATTATATCATATAATAAAACAAAATTTATTGATTTTTTTTTGTTTCTTTATAAATCAGATATGTAAACAATATTCAGGTTTTCGTCGTGTTTGTATAACAGATCCTGCACCTGAACGGAAATTTTTTCGACGTGGTTGGGTTACATTTGATCACTCAGTTCAAATTCGTAATATTTGTTATGAGCTTAATTCAACAAAGGTTTTTTTTTTTATTCAACTTTCATTTCGATATATGCTTTTTTTTTATCTATTTAGTTACATGATGTTGATATGGGGGCAATTATTAATCGTGAACTTAAAAATCGTATACGTACTATTAATGGTATAGGACAACATAAAACAATTGTACGAAATGATCTTCGACTTATAACAAAAATTATTCAACAATTAGATGATCGATGGAATATTTGGGAATCAGTAAACAATGATAATATTGAAAAAAAGACACAAATATCATCAACTGATGATTCAGAAATATCTTCATCAACAGCATCGATGGTTATATCATCAGTTAAAAATAAAAAACCAATTGGTTTTATTAGTCATAATCCATTATTAAAAAATATAACTGAATATCTAGTAGAAGAAGCTGATGCTGAAGAAGAAGAATTACTTGGTGAAACATCAAATCAACAAAGTGATTCAAATGCATTTGAAATAGATAAACAATTAACTAAAGTACATAGAAAACGTCTAAACTGGTGGAAAAGAAAGCTAACAACAATGTAGTTTTGATTTTTATTTCTATTATGTGTTAAGCAATTAACTCAAATCTACATAGTGAATTTAATAGCCAATCAGATTTTCTATTACCAAAATTTCATAGATGATCACAGAAAATTTTGTCGAAACTATTTTTCAACAACACCATTTTAAAGAGCATAAAATTTCTGAAGAAAATGAGAGTCGATGTATTCTTGACAACCTTCTTTTAAAAAGTCAAGAGTATTACAAAAATCGTAAAAAATGTCTTTTTTTTCATTTTTTTAATATTTTCAATTTTTCAAGGAAACGTCGTAGAAAATACGGCGACCCTCATTTTGTGCTCCTAAAAAAATATCATTATTAAAAAATAGCTTGAGCAAAGTTTTCTAGAACTTGAAAACTACCATATCCGATTTTTCCAGAAACCCTGTCATTATAATCCATCTATGAAGAAGTCTTGATAATAGAAAACTCCATTGACTATTAAAATCACTATCTAGGTTTGAAGTAATTGATTAACACATTATACAAAAAAAGCAAAACTATGCTATTGTTAAACTTTATTCCACCACCTTTACTCTATTATTTTATTTTATTCTTTGAAAACACTTCTAGGTTCTTGATCGTTTAATACTCTATTTACGTGTTGTTCATTCAATTGACTATTATAATGGTACCGAATATGCACAAGAAGATTCAATGCCTAATCGTTGTGGTGTTATTCATGTACGTGGTGCACCATTATCATCAATAACAGAGGCAGAATTAACAAATTTTATGCAACAATTTGAAGCACGTCTTAAACCATTTGTTGATTTTCATGAAAAATTAGATGACGATGAAGCTATTAAACTAGGTGCCAAAAATGAACAAGATGAAATAGAAAAATTTATTAATTCCAATTGTCAAGAAGTTGGAAAAGATAAGTGGTCATGTCCATTAAGTGGAAAAAAATTTAAAGGTCCAGAATTTGTTCGAAAACATATTTTAAATAAACATCAAGATAAACTTGAGGAAGCTAAAAAAGAGGTAAGATTTATTCAATTCTTGTTTTTATTTAAAGAAAAAACTAATATCATGTTTAGGTCGTCTATTTTAATAATTATTTATACGATCCAAAACGACCACAATTACCCGAACATCCTTCAACACGACCAGGAGCAACACCAACAGGACCTCATCCATCTGGTTTACCATTACCAACGCCTTCGACGCCGATGGCAGGTCAAGGATTGCTTAATCGGCCGCCGATGTGGCCTTCAAGTATGCTATTATTGTTCTGTCAAAGGGTTATAGAAATTTCTAGGACAGATGTTTGACCTGGGCTTAAATTCATCTCATTAACTTCTATAAGAAAAAAAGCCCTATTTCTTTAACTAGTTGCGACATTCTATAGTACTGAACAATGTACATTTACATTAAGACGTACTGGTCAGCACTACGGAATGTAGCATCTAATTAGAGAAATAAGACTTTTTTTGGGAGTTAATCCAGTCAATTTAAGCCTGGACCGAGAGTCCTGCATGACTTTCGATCCAAATCGAAAACTCATCGGAACTTCGAGCTGAGTCAATATTCCAATTTCCCGTTTCTAATAATATGAATCTTTTTTAATTTGATTCATAGTGTCAGCACCAGCTCATCCTGGCCCACCAGGTCATTATTATAATCAATTTCATCAACCTCGACATCCTCGACCACCATTCATGTATCAAGGCGCCAGTGGTCCAATACATCGAGCACCGTAAGTTATTTTTTTCTTTCTCTTTAAAAAAAGAAACAAAATCTACGCCATGTTCAAATAGAAATATTCCATTAGATATGCTAATGTCATCAGCGTAAGACCCTTATCATTTATTTTTGCAAATTATCATTCTCTTGTTGTTTTTCTTTGTTTTATATCTTTTTGATTTATTTTGTTTTAAATTTAGAATGAATCGACAATTAAAAAGTTATGAAGATCTTGATGCTCCCAATGAAATGTTACTTTAAATTGTTCAATCTATGAAAAACTAGACCAAATAAAATATACTGTTAATCTACTTGGGTTTTTTGTTCTCTTGTTTACAAATTATGTGCAAAAAAAAGCCGAAAACTTTAAAACTTCTTTGTCTTTTTTTTGTTGTATAAGTGTGTATTCATATCTTTTCTTTTTGTTTTTTTTTTTGTCTCGTAATCTTATACACATAAAATATATTAAAAAAACAGAATAAGATCTCATATTAATGTCTTTAGATGGATATAGAACGTCAAATAGATGAATTTGTTTTACCAGGTGATACAATTGCACTTTCAACTTTACCAAGTCCACTTGATTCATCAAATTCAATAACACTTGGTCCTGGTTTACATTATGATAAATATACAAATGCGTTTACATCGCATGCATGTGGTAATGTACGTGAACCATCATCATTAACATATTATGTTGATGGCCATCGTTCATCAGCATCATCATTAACAACAGGTGATCTTATTCTTGGTATTGTTGTACGTCGACAACTTGAATCATTACTTGTTGATATTGGTTATAATGAATTAGCTTCATTATCGTTATATGATTTTGAAGGTTCAACAAAACGAACAAAACCAAACGTTGATCGTGGTGATATTATTTATGGTCGATTGAAAATTGATGGCGAATGTCAACCACAAATAACATGTGTTAATGAGGATGGAAAAGCAGATGGTATGGGTGTATTAAATGAAAATGGATATTTATTTTATATACCAATTGATGTAGCTAATGATTTAATTCATCATGATAATTTATTACAAGAATTAGGAAATGAAATTCCATATGAAATAGCCATTGGAGCTAATGGACGCATTTGGATAAAAGCAACAACAACAAGAACAATGATTGCATTGAGGAAAGTTATATTAGAAAGAGCAAAGAATAAGATTGATATTAATCAATTGAAAACACTTTTTCAACAAAGTCTTGTTTCATAATTCTAGTTCTTTACACAAAAAAAAATTGTTATTTAAAATTACTTGTCTTGATTTCTTAGCTATACGGAAAAATTTTGTACATTATCATTCAATATCTATAAAAAAAATGAGGCCTTTCTTTTTGTATTTAACAAAAGAAAATATTCGAACTGTAATTCGTCGTTTGAATCCATAACGAAGTCTTAATAAGACTGAAAAACTCTTAAAAGAGTTTGCGCATTTGCCTCTGAAACCGTATTATAACCATTTTACTGAATTGTCGACTCATTTTTAGATATTCACTGAAAAATAAATTACAACAGAACTTCGAACTGCAATTCTACCCATACATAGACCTAATGATCCTTGGAATGTTCTCAAGGTTTCAATCGAAAAGAATGTTCTTTTGTTGAGATATTGAATTTTCAAGTTAACCCGATATTTGTGACAAAAACTACTATGTGTTAAAAATTCAATATCTCAATAAAGAAACATTTTTTTCGGCTGAAACTTTCAGAATATTCCAGGGATCATTAGATTGATCTTACAGGTTGAATTTTAGATCGAAATTCTATTGTTTAATTTTCCAATAAATATGTAAAAATTTTGTTGAACATTCAGTAAAACTATTATAACTTGCGTTCAGGGGTCTATGGGAACGAATCATTGTAGGATTTTTCTAGTCTTACTAAGACTTATTTGTAGGCTCAAATGGCAACTTACAGTTCTGATAGTGGTCTAGTAAGTACGAAACGAAAATAGCTTTTGGTTCTTCCGACAATTACAATAGCATATAGTTGAATCGAGCTAAAAGCGCGTTCATATAAAACATATTTGCATGGAAGTTAAGAGAATGTTTGTTTTTACCAATGAATGATATAAGATACAATATTTTGAGAGAAGTTCTCAAATTGTACAATTAAAACTAGTATAAATTGATTGAAAGTTAATATGCATTGAATTGATCTTGTATAACATTTGGAATTTATTTTTGATCAATGCATTTAACTCTATTAATTTTTTAAATAAAGTTAGTAGAAGTTGATTTTGAAGTATATAAAAAATATTATGTTGAACTGAGTAAAAAAGTATTTTCCTTTAATTTTAGATATTTAATAAATGTTACTTCGGTTAGCATCTCGTTTGTTTGTTTCTTCTCCTCTTATTTCATCATCATCATCATCAACATATATTCCATCACGTTTAGCTAATACATTTATTGATGAAGAATATATGCGTGCTAATGCTCCACCAAACGATCAATCTATATCTTCAATAACTCAAAAAAATTTATCTACAAGTAATCAATCTGAACCGATGACATTTGCAAAAATGTTTCGTCAATCAAAATTTGTTCAATTAGGTGGTTTAAAAGGACGTGTATTAAGTGGACGTATTGTTGATGCTATTGATGATGATTTATATGTTGATTTTGGTGGAAAATTTCATGCTGTTGTACAACGACCACAAAATAAACAACGAGATCAATATGCAATTGGTGCAGTTGTTTCTATACGTTTACAATCATGGGAAATGGCAGCAAGATTTTTAGGTGCATCAAGACATATATCATTATTGGAAGCTGATGCTCAATTAGTTGGATTATTAAGACGAGTTGATCGAGCAGTGAAACCACGTGATAAAGATATTGATTTACGATATCGTCGCGGTGATAGTCGAGCACCTATTTCATTGAAAAGAGAAGTTCTTTAAAGCTATACATTAGATATTTTACGTCATTTTGTCTCTTGTGTATTTTTGTTTTGTTTTTTGTTATGTTTCAAAAAAAGAGCATGTAGTTCAAGTTCAAAAAAATGTTTCATAAATGAGACAAAAAGCTATGTTACTTTTAGAAATAATTCAAAGATACAAAAATATCAAATCACAAAATTCAAATTTATTTTTTCTATTTTATCTGCTTTCCTTGATTATTATCTTCAGTTTAGAGCAAGCTCTGAAATCATATCGCGAAACAAAGTATCTAAGTCAGTCAGTCGAAATTGAGCTGCATGAGATAAAAAAATTGTTTCTTAAAAAGAACTTGAAATTCATTACAATATGAAAATAGTTTATCAGAATAGGTTGAACAAAGAACAATATTACTCAGTTATACACGTTGTTCTTTGTTCTCAACTAATTTTTCATATGTACCATCTGTAGATAAAGAACAAAAGTTTGTTATCAAAATCAGTAGTTTGCTTTTAATGGCATTCGTTTTTCAGACACGATACATTGTTTCAACTATGTAGCAAGCAGTAATGCTGCTTGTAATTAAAAAACTGTGTTTGATCTGTAGAAATCTATGTTTCCTATTGACTGATTCAGTTTCTTGAAATTAAAAACTAATCTTACATATATTCTTTACAATTCATATAATATTTTTTTTAGATACATGTAATTGGTTATATTAAATATAACGTTCCAACTTATCTAGATCAACGGATATTACTAAAAAAACCAAAAAACATTTGAATTGAGTATTATCGTTCAAAAGGGTTATTTTATCTTGAGATATATATACATTACTCTATTTCACATCGATATATTTGGCAAGTGTTATGTTTGTTAATGTATTCTTCGTGATGTTATATCCGATATTGCTAGGAAAATACTAATTAGTGAAACTATTGCAGTCAAAACTTCATACATGTAAAACTGAAAGAGGTGTTGTGAGTTTTAAACTTCTTCGGATTTTGAATATTTTATTCACATTCATAAGAATAATAAACATATTCCTGTTGATTAAAAGTAAGTTTTTTTCTATTTGCATTTTATAGATTCAATAAGATTATTGTTTGAATTGTACATTGCAAAAATTAGAAAATTCATTTTATATACAAGAAACCATTTTTATAAAATAACCGACTGGAAGCTGGGAAATATAAGACGTATTGTGCCTACTCTCGTACAAAAAATGTCCTATTAAGATTTTGTTTCAGAGAATAACCTATAATTTGCAGTAAAGACTATAACAATATAAAGATTTTTCAACCTTAGATTTATCAATACTACAATATAAGATAATTTTTCTTGTTTTGTTAGTTTTCAGGTTTTCATATTAAACTTTCACCAATCAATGGTAGAAACAGCAACATTTTCTCTTGGCTGTTTTTGGGATCCGGATGCTCGATTCGGAGTATTAGATGGTGTTCTAGTAACTCGAGTTGGTTATTGTGGTGGTACACATCCGACAACGCCTACTTATCGAACGATTGGTGATTACACAGAAAGTCTACAAATTGATTTTGATTCAGCATGTATATCTTACGCTCAATTACTTACTTATTTTAATCAATGGCATACTCCAAATACTTCGAAGACACGCAGTCAATATGCAGCAGCAATTTTCTATCATAACGAAAAACAACATCGAGAAGTAAATGAAGCGAAGATAGAGAATGTACGAGTGGATAAGTTTAATAAATTTTATGAAGCAGAAGATTATCATCAAAAACATAATTTAAAACAGACTATAATGGAAACTGACATATTTGGTAAAAGAGAGGAGTGGATAAATAAAGATAAACAAATGATTACTAAATTGAATGGATTTCTTGCTCGTTATGGAACAAACGAACAATTTCAACAATGGGATAAACGTCGAGAATTGACTATAGAACAACAAAATTATGTCAAAAATAAACTTAGACAATGATTTTTTGAATCAGATACGCTCAATACAAGTTCGTTTTATTTTTCGATATTAATTTTGTAAAACAGTATTAGGAGAATAAAATGAAATTTTTGTCCCTGGTATATCAGGACTAGCTACGACTAATGTTTTATCATCGAGAATTGTTATACAATTGGGTGTTGAAGTTAAAGAAACATGTTCAATATTTTTCATTCGATCATCGAATACAATTAAACGATGATTTTCACTATCAATTATAATCCATGTATTTCTTCGATTAGCATTTATTAATTTTAATGGCGGTCGAAGTGTATCAGAAAGTTTTAATGTTCTCTTTAATTCTAATTGTTTACTTGAAAATAAATCAATTTGCCAAATATTTTCTTTTGTATATGTTAATGTACATAAACAATCGGCTTGACCTTGCAAATCATAAACAAGACAAATATCTTCAAGAAGTTCTTTCATATAAAAAATAGCAGTCTGTGAAAATTTTGTATCATAAAATTCTATAGAATTGCTTTCATTAAGAATATAAATTCCAAAACGATTTGTTGTTAAACGATGCCATTTATTAGTATGATCAGATAATTTAATAACGTTTGCTTGAATTTTTTTTTCATATTTATCATATTGATGTAAAGATATAGATGTAAGTAAAAAAAGACAATTAAATTGTATTGACCAACGCATATCAATAATTTGAGTATCTCGAGGAAAATCGATTGAAAATTCAAGAGAAATTTTTGATGTAATTGAAGAAGTTGAAAATTCAAGAAGACATGGATAAATAGGTGATGGTTCAAATACAAAAACAAATAAATCAAGACATGAACTAGCTATATGTTGAGCAGACGATTGAAGATTAAGAGTTTGTAATGGTTGATATAATCGATAATTAAATTCTAATGATGATGGAATAGGTGATTCATGAAAGTGTTTTTCTACATTTATATATTTTGTAAAGTCAATTGAATGAGTATCCAATCGAAAATCAAGAAAATGTTCATCATATCTCTTAAGAAGTTCTTTTTCAATACTAATTAAACGTAATATTTCATGATCATAACTACATCCAGTTTGTCGTTGTTTAGCATAACGTACATTTGAACGAAGATTTATAAAATATTGAATATATTCTTGAACATATTCGTCAGTTTTCATTTTTAATAATTCATATTGTGTTTTAAGTAAAGTTTCAAGTTGATATTGAATTGTTTTTTCAAATTGACGACGAATATCAGTGATCCATGTTTGTAAATGATCAGAGGCTTGAAGATATTGTCGATAGAAATTCTCATTGAATCGTATTTGTAATGAATCAATTTGAGATGTTAAACGTTCTTCGAGTGCATCGAGAAGATGATTGTGTCGATGAACACCTGAACATGCAAGACAAAAATACTTTTGACATATAAGACAACGTATTGATGGTGATGAACGGTAACAAGAATAACACGATGACATTTTTATACAAATGAATCAACATGTTTGATGTACACAGAGACCTATCAGCGGGTGGGCTCTCCGTTAAACATTTTCACCACTAAGTAACGACCTCCATAATGACAACCGAATAGACGAAATAATAATACCGCCTACACTTATTAATGATATTAGTCAACGGTTCCGTTGTGATTATTGTTCATTTTCAGATCAAGTATTTTCATAGATGAGTTTTTTTATTTCATTCTACAAGACTTATACTATTCAGCTTTAAAAAATATTCTTTTCTGTGATTGACTTTTCTTCATGAATATATTAGACAGTTGGATACAAATATATGATATAATCGATATTCTTCAATTCGTTTTATATTTGAAATTATGTCATAATAAATCGAAGACATCTACTCTATATATCTTTCGTTTAAAGTCTTGAGAAGCATTATTTTAGCTTAATTTGAACAAGTTCTATCAGTAATGTTCTCTGATTCAGATTAAAAATTTGCAATTAGGAGTATAGATGATCCAACTGAACCGCTACTATTGCCGAAAATAATTGCTGAAAATTCTAGTGGCCATGATACAAAAAAAGAGACTTGATTTTTAAAAATGCCCAATGTCTCAAATCACTTTTTGAACATGTGACCGTTGAGTTTTTTGTCAGTAAGTTCTCTACCACTCTTTTTTATTTCAAAAATTCTCGAAATTGAGAAAATTTTTTTAACAACTCGTTGAAAAATTTCAACTGTTGCTGCCACCGATCAATGCAGCGATTTACACCTCTATCTGCAATTGACTGTATAAGAAATGATTGATTTAAATGAAACTGATACTAGCCAATATAATTAATAACAAATATTAGTTTATTTACTTTTAGTTAATAGTACTGTTTTCCATAAAATAAAATGAAAATGCTGAAAGATCAGTCTTAGAAAATTGCTTTTTGCAAGTAGTTAGTTCAAATTTTTTTTAGTTGTCTTGATTTTCCTTGGTGTTATTATGTTAATCAGTAAACAAGTTGGTTGATAACAATTGCCAATCGTTCAACTTGTCGATAATGAATTGAAACTTTGTTTTTGCTGCTTCTCAGCTACAATTGAAAAACATTCAATTATGAACTTTGAGACTAATTGATACAATATAGTCATTGAAGAATAAAGTTATTTACTTTTTTCTACTTCAATAAAACAATTATCGTAACATATGTTAGCCTTCCATGTTTGTTTTGCATTCATTTCTATGTAGGACATTATTTTCGGAACCAAAACGTCAAGCAATCTGAAGAGCCTTTTTCTCTGTTCTTTTTATTTGTCGAGCATAAATTATGCCATTTTCTCGTTTTCATTAATTCCTGGTATCACGTGTGCGAACAACGTGCTATACTTCTTATCCTGTTAGTTAATATAAGATATAGTTCTCCAAAAATTTCATGTAGATAAAAAGAATTCGATTCATTGTTATTGAGTTTGATTATTAGTTATATATATTTTTGTTGATTCTGTGAAATAAACAATATGCTTTTAATCTTTCGATATTTTCACTATGACATGTTTATTCATCGAAGTAAAGAAGATTTATTTTATCACATACAATAAAAAGAAAAATTTGATGAAATCAAGGGTTTACACTGTAGTCATCCAAAATTTGAAGTTAGCTTCTCTAAAAAATTCCTATACTCTATTGTATTTCTATATTAACGTCAGTTTCAAAAGATATTGAACTTGATAATTTAAATGATCAGAATATTTAATCGATTAGTTGTATTCATTTTGTTAGTAATAGAAAAATTCAAGTTAAACCAGAGAAAATATTTGGAAAAAAAAATACAATGTAGTTCAAAAGATGATCGATGAATTTGCTGCATATTATTGTTCCCTGTTGTTTCTTGTGTTAATTTCATTTATTTATAGATAATTGAAGTTTTATCCGCATTATATATTAAATGGTTTGTGAAAAATCTCGAACGAGATCTTAAAAAAATTTAAATTTTACATGAAGATAAATGAACAATTAGGAAAGTTATTTTTGCTTACTGAAAACATTACAGAGACGAGAAACCAACAGAACTAAGCAAATGGTCTCGCAAAATTATTATTCGCTGATTAAAGTATTTCTTTTGTTTCTTATAGAATTACTTATTAGTACGATTGAAAGTATCTATCGAAGCATACGCCACTAGAATTTAAAGTATCTTATTTTATATGTTCCATATAATTTTTATCCTTCGATCTAACACATACACAAAACATGATAAGTAATGCATTGTATTCTTTGTTTTTTAATTAAAAAATCTACTATCTTTAATTGCTTTGTATTTAGTTGGAATTTAGTCTTTCAATCGAAAAATGAACAACACGCCTGCAATGAAATGATAAAAGAAAGAAAAACTGAAATATTTTATCTTCGTATGATTATAGATAAAATTACCAAACATTTTATCAAATAATTTTGTGTTTTTTTTTTTTGAAATAAACATTTTAGTTTTGTATTTATTTGAATAAAATGAACATAGAATAAATATGATCACAATCTAGCATTAATTAATATCTGAAGTATTGAAATTCTATCACTTATAAAGTAGTGACAAAATTAAATACAGTTGAAGAATTAAATGAATATCAAAATAAGCGCATCATCATTCATGATATGTGCATTAGATGTTGTTTTCAAGGTGGATAAAAAAGAAATTTTTGTTTAAAATAGACATTGATGTTTTGTTGAATTTACAAGTTTCATGTTCATTCGACTACTGATACATTCATCTCAATACATAGACGAACATCAATGAAGAGCATCAGACATTAGGTAAACCAGATACACACAAATCCATCAGTAATTAGTAAAAAGTATTTTCAGTCTAATATATGTGAATAAATGAAACCCGATATTTACCGGATAATTCATATAAAAAGTGAGTAAAAAGTTTAAAAAAAACTATAGTATACAAGTTTCTAATAATAAGAGTTTCTTATTATTCATTTGCCACGATTAATATTATTAAAATAATCTAAAGGTTTCATAATTAAGTTGTACACTTTTTTCATTACAACTACTCACTGTCGTCTTAATCAATTTAAACTGTTATTATGTATATGGTATGTTTCATTTCAGACTGAATTTTCAAAAACAAAAACGCGTCCATTTTTCGTAAACAGTAAGGGTTTAATGAGCTCATAAAGAAGCAACTCGTCTTGTAGGACACATGCGAAAAATACCTGACAAACAAGCAAAACAAGTAACGATCACGTTCATAATAATAAGAGCACCTCCAGTCTCTCATCCTCAACCTTATTCAAACAACATATTCTCACTTAAGAATGTACATGATATTATATATCCTATACATGTCCATTTCAGTTTGAAATCAAGTGTCTTGTGGGTAACATAAGTTCTACGAACATAATTCGCGAATTATATTTATCTATTGGTTAACTTGTTTTTTTTCTTATATTATACATTGTATATCTATAAATCGAGTTTTACTTTTTGTTTTGTATTGTTATTTCTGACGATAATAGGTGTGACTTGTTGAAAGCTTGAAAAATGAGATTGTTTATGAAAATCTAAAACTATTTTTTGTAGCAGTTTTATCATCATTAATCTCTTGTTTTAATTTTACTATTCTTCAATCTCATTATTTGTTTCTTTTTGTTCTTGTTTACAGATAAACACGTATATAAGGCATAAGAAGAAAGTTCTAATACTGTCAATTTCTTTCAAAAAGACTAAAGTCAATCTTGTATTGCTTCATCTGAGTACAAGTTCAATGGTTTACAAATAAAACATAGAAGCAATAAGAATTTTCTTACGAGCACAATATAGATATTTATTCTAAAAACAAAACTCTTCGTGATTCATATTAGTTTAACAATAAACTAATAAACATTTTTAATATTCTTTACCAAATTTGATTGTTTCTGTTGACTTGAGCACTGTGATACTATAGGTATGGCTATGCCAATGACAACTGCCATTTAATCTATAAAATCATACGAAATAATTTGTTTTGAAAAGTATGTGCATTTTTCTGCATACTGATATCAATAGAATAAAATCTTAAATAAACCATTGGTTACACCATGATATTATCGCATTTTGTTTCATGCAGGCAAATGTGATGATATATTATCATCAAATTTTGCTTGATCTTCTTGTAAACGTATCTAGTCATCTTCGAATATTACATCTTTTAAAGAGATTTTTTACCACCAATACGAAAATAATTATCTTCTATTACATGATTACGTACTTTCGTAATAAAATTATACATAGATATACATAAACAAATAAATCTACGTATAAGTCGAATGATCATCAATATAATAATTCCAAAATGATAAAATAATTGCAATACTTGAGAAACAAAAGCTGACTATGTGAAGAATTCGATGAATTAATTAAAACATCGAATTAAACTAATGTGTTTACTTGCTCAAAAAAGAAATATGGTGAAACAACAGGAATGATCCGATTGTATGATGAGATATATAAGCAGAATTGAATCTATATTCAGGCATTAGAGGATAAGATACAGGTGTAATATTTTTATCGATTATTGTACCATGACGTTGATATGGAAAAAAAAATTACTGAAAATATCTGAATGTAGAAAATTACAAATTATCCATCGAAATGATTGGGAAATTGCGTGTTTAAAATATATTGTATCTGACTGTTTTGATCTTTGAGTTTTTCATATCAGATAAAAGTAAAATATGAGTAAAAACCGGACTGTTCAACCACATGATTGTTTTGCGCGTTCCTTGCATTCATCCGCTGTTTTAAGATATTATTTGGCTTGCTCACGTAGATATTTTTCAATTTATAATTATAATCTTTGTAATAAATCATCTTCATGATCGAACATTATTAATTTATCACAATAATTCATCGCCCAATCAATATGTGTTTTTATCGATGCACAATAACCAAATGTTATAAGAACATTGGGAAAATCATAGATTGATGGCACGACTTTTGAAGCAAATGAGTCAGAAGCAATGAGAATAATGTTTGCTCTAAATGAGAATTGATATAAGAGAGATATGGATGAACTTCAGTAAATGTTTGTGCATAATGATAATTTCTTAATTTTGAAAGAAAGCTCCTGGTTGAATCGGTTGAATTTGAATCGAGCCAAACAATTGTGGGCATATGATTCTGCATTGCAGCAATGTTTTTGCTGAAACTTAATAATGATTAGGAAATATCGAAACCATTCTTTTTTTTTATACTTTTGATGCCCTGTAATTGATGATTCATGCTACTTGCTTTTTTTTCTTTCTTTCTGTCGTTGAAGAGCTACTAGTCATCAACACATCATGTAGTAACACCTTATCAATCTTGAATATAGAAAAAAGATGCAAGTTCCTATTCGGTTATTTCAGAAACAATATGGATACTATTCTTCAATAAAAAAAATAATATTCATCCTTTCACAAACTATATTAATCATTAAAACTAGTAACTTATTATTAATGCACTCCCGACTATCCTTATCGTTTAGACATACGAATCAGTGCAGTGCAATGTCATCTATGTATTCGTATTTTTTTTTCAATTTGATGAAATATATTTTTCATAAAATCTTACGTCATTGTGACACAAACCCTATTGGATTTAGTGACCATATACCAACGAAATAACCAATTATACCATATTGTAGAGAAATGAAAGCTGTATTGTATAGTATATAAGAAGTTGTTCTTTATTATTAAGTTTTGAGTATATTAAAGTCAATTTACTTTTAGTAGACTAGCATACAAAATCACGATTAATTGCACATTAATGAGTCTTACTATACATTCAAGGAATACATAAGGGAATGTTTCCCATACACACTCTTGTAAAGCTTTTCACTGCTTATACACTCATATATTTAACATCTTCGATTGACTGAGTTTTCATCGAGAAAAATCAGATTTTTTAGTGATATTACATTCTGCTTAATAGGTATTTGATAAGGATAGGTTTCAATATACGAAGCCGTGTCTGCCGTAGAGTCCTTGTGGACCCAGATCCGAACCCAGTTAAAACAATTTTCAGACCCGGCCGGGATCCGAATCCAATCATGAAAAATGCTTGAACCCATACTAGTGATGACACTTAAAATTTGAAACTACGCTGATAAAATTATTGAAATTAAAGTTAAAGCAAGCATACTTTAAACTTTAACTTTAAAAAAAATCAAAATTAAAGTAGAGTTTTCAACAAAGAAATTTTTGTGAAAAAATCTATTTTAACTCTTTGAACGCTAAATTTTAATTATGCTTTCCTTAACTTTAAAGTAAAGTTAAAGTAGTACCCGTAACCAACACCTGATTTATTAATCAATTATAGATCTAAACCAAGACATACTCTTAAACTCTTGATCAAATTTTCTAATCAAATCTGACAGTCGCCAAGAAGATACGGCATACTTTTTTAGTTTTATGCTAGACAAGTAGCACATCTTACTTGTTCATAAATCGATTCCATAAGAATTTTATAACAATTAAGTTATAATTGGTTCTTACTCATAGGAAGTAGCTTCGAATAGAATAATGCATGTACGCATTAAAGCATTTGCATTATTTCTTTTGTCAGACAACTATACTACTATCAACAACATTTGTTTTACTTTTAACTGAACTATATGCATAAACGTCTTCTTGAGATTCGCACCCAATCAGAAAAAAACCTTTAGACTCGGACCCGAACAATACAACATCACTAGACCAAGATCGAACGGGCTCTAGTGTACGGTTTTATTTAGAAAGTATTCATGAAGCCTGAAAAAAAGAAATTTTAATAGTTCTTCGACGGTTCACGTTTTTTCTCGGTTTCCTCCAAACTGTTGATTTATTTCTTTTTACAATACATGACACACTTTCATATGCTTGTTTGTTAGGTAGGTGCATGGGTAAATAGATAGATTAGTAGTGATTCATCCGCCTATCTATATATCAGCAGACATTCAAAAAATGAAATACTCTCACACATCACATAACCATTAAAACTCTGGATAAAATCTAGAGACCTATCCTTTTTCCTATATTATCATTTAATTTAGCAGAAAGAACAATGGAACCACAACCTATTTTTGACATCACCACATTACTTGCCGAATAATTTTCTCATTCAAAAGATGCGCAAACATACTCAGCCTCTGACTGAATATTTCATAAAAACAGGAACGATCTTCAAGATGTTTCTGTAAACTTATTACATCTTCTGCATTCTTATGAAAGCTTTTTACCAGACAATATGCCTGCAGCTACCTAACTATCTACTGAATTATTTATCTTTCTGACGACCTATTGGGAACGATGTAGAGAAGTATCGTTTTCGGCAACCTATACTTCGATGTTTATTTAGCCTAATCATCGCTCCAGTTATTTAGAGCGAAATACCAATGATACTACACTAAAATTTGTCATGGACTTACTAATAAAGAAAAAAAAATGAATAGATTACAAGAGACTATATATGAAAGAAAAGTTCTTAAGATGGAGAAATGGATCGAAGTAACACCAACATGAATAGAAAGCGACATTTTCAATCTTTGCCAATCACAATTTGTTTTTATAAAATAAAAAGAAACTTTTGACTTTGAAAACAACATTGAAAGATTAAATTCATTTTTCAGTATACCATTAAATATATGTAGATATTATTTAGACATGTGAATCTAAATTTGATTGGCATTTTCCATAGCTTATCTAGACAAGAAATTAAACGATACATTACTTCAATGATTAAGAAAGAAAAACTAAAACTTAATTTAGCTACTCATAAAAATTTTTATAGGAACCATTTAGCCATATGTATATATATTGCATGTAATTAGGTGAGTCGATAGTATCAACGACAATTTACACAACTCATCATTCAAAGAAAACGGCAGAAGATAGTCGCACAATTTGAAATCGATATATAGGGTGTCCGGAAAGTCATCAGAGATAGAAATATTTATATATCTCCTCCATGCTATAGCCTAATGAGTTGATATTTTCACCAACGATAAAGGACTGTACATTACTCATATTCATAAGAGAAACATCGACAAAAACTGTTTTGAAGTATAAGAATTAACTTTAACACAGAAGTATGACCCTTGACGGGTTACGAAAAAACAGTATTACAATTTTCACAACAAGCTCATTCTATTTATTCCTGAAGCTTTCAGCTTACAATGAGTAACAAAACATATATGTGTGGAATAAATTTTAGACTCAACGACACTTCTGCAGAAAAGTAATCAAAACAATTTCGATGTGTTGTTTATTCTTGCGTAGAAAATAGATGCATTGTTTTATCATAACTCGGGAGAGAGCATACCTCTTTAATGAAGTCATTTGTGATACTTCAGAAGAGTTTTTGTAAATTTTTCTGTTATGAATATGAGTAATGAACACTCCTCTATCAATGATGGAAGTATCAACATATTAGATTAAAACATGGAGAAGATTTTCAAATTTTTCTATCTCTAGTGACTTTTCAGACAGACACCCTATATAATTGAATTAAAAAGAATCACCTATTTTCTACAGTAAAACGATATCTCATCTCATGCATTCGAGACAAATTACAATAAAGAAATATTAATTTAAATAAAATAAATCTCGTTAACAACTTTCAAAAAACTTGATCAAACCAATCACTGAACACTACATATACAATCTGTAATGTTGCTGATGGAATATTTCGATTAGTTCAATCAATTACTACTATAACACAATTAGTTCTCAAATAATAATTTTTTTTAGTTTTGAATTTTCTGTCGATGTGAATAAGAAATTTCCTGAAAAGAAGATATGAATTTATTTTAATCTGAGAAAAATTCAATGCTAAATGCACCTTATTGATTTTGTTTCTCATTCTATTTCGATAATGATAGATATTTGTCCATTCAAGATGAGAATTTTGATGTAGAATCAGCATCAAAATAATTCATCACGTTTCATTCTATTATCATTTGAAAACCAACGATATAAAAAAGTGCATATAATTATAATAATTATATCAGCAAATAAATTGAACATCCTGATCACTGTACAACAAACAGAATTATCAATTCGACATAGTTTTTTATTTAAATCTCTGATATACAATCTATCGCCATATTTTTTAATTTCTAAAATAGCTATAAAAATGTTGAATTCTGAGACCATACTGAAAAAAACTTATCCATTTATAACTAAATAATTATCTCATCTAGTAACAACTGTATCATTAGGATCATTCGTAAGTATACAGCTATTGTTGTCATCGACACTGAATATAATCGAAAATGAAATTAGATAAATAACGACATTGATTATGACTGTTTCCTTGTTCATCTGTTTGATCCATTTGTCATATTCGTATCTGTTGTCGATTATCGATCATGGTAGGACATATCATGGATAAACCTGTTCATTTTACTGCCATTCGACAGTATATAGTATTTCTTTATTAATATTATAATTACTAGATGATGAATGATTATAAAAAGAACAGTTAAATGGTGTTGTGATATAGATTGTTTAGGATCATTATCAGCAGGCTTTTTATTGATGAAAATATTTTAGTTTGAGTTTAATCAAAGTAAGAAAATTTGAAATGTAATATTTCAATTTTCTTGGTAATAGATAAACCGAGTGTTTGAAAAGAAAAACTCAGAACGAAAGAGAATAGTACTGATGACATGAATTGTATTGATGATAATGTGTGAAAAAAATTTTATGGGTATGTTGAAAGCATTCTATCCTATAAATATTACATACGACGAAAGTAAAATCTATTGTTCATGAAATATCTCAATGAACGCCAAATTCTTGATTAATATTGGGAAATAAAGCCAACAAAGCTAGTATATAAATGTAGTTTTGAATGAAAATAAGAAAAAAAGATATGAAAAGAGCTTATTTTTATTAGATATAACCTTAATAAATAAATGAAACTCATTAATTCTAATGGCATTCTCAGAAATAAAGTGCCACAAATCGAAACTTTGGTAAGTTATGTTTTTGTCATATTCGAACAATACATTCGTGTAGCATCCATGTTTATCCAAATTTTTTAAAATTTTACTCATCATGTAATTAGGTAAAGATTTACAGACGATTTTTGAAAAATATTATTTTATTGTTGAGAAAATTGATCTTTTCGATATGATGAGAAAATGACATACACACAGGTTTGTATTCAGAGATGTTGGACCATCATTTTTTTCCTAATTATATGGCGAGTAAAGTCAAAAAATATTTTGAATAAGTAATGAGACTACCAAGACTCCATACTTTTAACGTATTTAAACTTTTATAAGCTGTTCTGGTTTTTTTAACTCGTTCTCTCTCTATTTTTGCTACAGAAACATTGTTCAAATGCGTCACAGCAAAAATTTTCGACGTCTTTCGACAAGCTTTATCCAGCGGTGGCAAAAAGACAACTCTTGCTCAAATTTCAAATTGTCAACACTACACTGAAAATCATATTGGAAAAAAGAAATCTTCTAAAATAAAGATTCTAGATCTTATCACGTAATATTTCCATTGACTACTATACCTGATGTAAACTAGTAATGATTAAGCACGTGTAATAAAGACAATACGCAGAAAACAATAATAAATATACTAAGCTTAAAAAGACAGAAAAACAGATGTGTAAATGAATTCTATTCACGCAATGTTTCTTCCTAATATGAGAAAAAAAAACTTGAATATATTTCTTAAGTAATTTGTTAATCTTGAAATAGTTTATTCCGTGAAATATTCATTCAATTCATTAGACTTTATCTTTGCATTTAGGTAAACTAAAACATCAAGATATTACAATTCATTTTTATCATCAATATGAAAATTTTGCATCAAAACATTTTGTAGTAATATAATACTAAAAGCATGTAGTAAAAACTATTTTTAAGCAAGGACTGTGGAAAAAACTAAAGTGCCACAACATTTATTAATAAGTTCCTTATCTGGCTTATTGAGGCTGTTAATTAGTAAGAAAAATTTTGTTTTTATCAGAATCTACTGCCTAAGCCATTAGCGTCGAATATAGGTCAGTGTCAGATAGAAGTTAAGATATATTATTGTAATTTCTCTTATATAATCTGTACAGACACATACTACTCTCTTTTCTTTTATGTTGCTATTTCTGCCGATTTGATCGTCTTTATTCGCTTGTTTTTTGCAATACTACACATAGGCATCGACAAATAAAGGGAAGCAAAAGGAGAAAAAGAAAGAGAAGAAGAACAATCCATAATAGCATCAGGCTAATAAGTATACGTCGAGGCAAACAGACACACACGCGTTTGTGTACTTCACCGCTTTATGTATACGTATGTGTAGATATACATACAACTGTGCTGTTCTCTCCTATTACGGTACTACTACATATATCCATATAAGGAAATACTCGTTGTTCTTTTCCTGTATAGAAAAACCACAGATATTACCAAATATACTATTATGTATATCCTTATACGGCATACAAGAGTGGCTGAGAAAAAAAGAGAAAAATAGTAGATACTATATAACTTTCGGTCCTGCTCATCATAAGCTTGCCTTTTGTGTCTTGCATATTCACAGCAACATCATTTACAACATTTACCACTCGTACTAAGAATCAAGCAAAAAAATGTGTGACGAAGACGTTGCAGCTATTGTTATTGACAATGGATCGGGTAAGAAAAAAAATACATATATGAGTATGAAATTTGAAATAATTATTTCTTATATACAGGTATGTGCAAAGCTGGCTTTGCTGGTGATGATGCTCCCCGATCAGTATTTCCATCGGTTGTTGGTCGACCTCGTCATCAAGCCGTTATGGTTGGTATGGGTCAAAAAGATTCATATGTTGGAGATGAAGCCCAATCAAAACGTGGTATCTTAACACTTAAATACCCAATTGAACACGGTATCATTACCAACTGGGATGATATTGAAAAAATCTGGCATCACACATTTTACAATGAACTTCGTGTTGCACCTGAAGAACATCCAGTTCTTTTAACCGAAGCCCCACTTAATCCAAAGGCCAATCGTGAAAAAATGACACAAATCATGTTTGAAACATTCAACTCACCCGGTGAGTTTCATCATCATTAACACTTAATAATAAATATTTAAACTGTTTTTTTGTTTACAGCTATGTATGTCGCTATCCAAGCCGTACTTTCTCTCTATGCTAGCGGTCGTACCACTGGTATTGTTCTTGACTCAGGTGATGGTGTTACACACGACGTACCAATCTATGAAGGTAAAAAAACAAAGAAAAATACATATTCATGTTCATATAAATGTCTATTTCTATTTTGTAGGTTATGCTCTTCCTCATGCTATCCTTCGTCTTGATTTAGCTGGTCGTGATTTGACTGATTATTTAATGAAGATTCTTACTGAACGCGGTTATTCATTTGTTACAACCGCTGAACGTGAAATTGTTCGTGACATCAAAGAAAAATTATGCTATGTTGCACTTGACTTTGAACAAGAAATGGCAACAGCTGCATCAACATCATCACTCGAAAAGAGCTACGAATTACCTGATGGTCAAGTCATCACCATTGGTAATGAACGTTTCCGTTGCCCGGAATCACTCTTTCAACCATCATTTTTGGTATGAGTTTTTTTTCAAAATGATTCCTTTTCTATTTATATTTGTTTTCTATCTATAATGCAGGGTATGGAAGTTGCTGGTATTCATGAAACAACATTCAACTCAATCATGAAATGCGATATTGATATCCGTAAAGATTTATACGCTAACACTGTCTTATCAGGAGGTAAAATTTATTTTTATCATGTGTGTTATTTTTATTAAAAAAAAACTCTTATAATATTTGTTTAGGTACCTCAATGTACCCTGGTATTGCTGACCGTATGCAAAAAGAAATTACTGCTTTGGCTCCATCAACCATGAAGATTAAAATCATTGCTCCACCTGAACGTAAATATTCAGTCTGGATTGGTGGTTCAATCTTAGCTTCACTCTCAACCTTTCAACAAATGTGGATTTCAAAACAAGAATATGACGAAGCTGGTCCATCAATTGTTCACCGTAAATGCTTCTAAACTAAAAACAAATTCATCAAACAATATAGACACACACATAGAATTTTTTTATTTCTTATTTCTTTTTTCTCTTCTTTCATAAGCTGATTTTATGGTGCTAAGTATATGTGCTCTACTTCTTCACTTCTTCTGAAATAAACCTTTGCTCATATGCATATGAATTTATTCTTTTATTTTAATTTATGGCGCTTGAGATATAAAAATCAAAAACAGAAAAGAAAAACATGAAAATGAATAATAACAATTGGATATTAGGCATTGTTAATCGATCATATAAATTACAACGTTGTGACACCAATGATAAACGTCATTTACTGGTATCTGGTGATCTTATTGAATANTTCTTATTTTAGAATAGGACGAAATCAAAAGATCTGAAACTTTCACTACAAATTACTCTCGTGAAGACCTGTCTCTGTGCAAAGTTCCAAATCGAGATCAAAAAAATTAGCTTACCTGTTGTTCCTAAGGGAAATCACGGCATTTATTAAAAATTACTGTAAAAATGTAGTATCGCCGCAGCAATAAACTAAAGGCACGAGCTATTTTCAGATTATTGATCACTCATTAAGGTTTTCTTCAATTAATGGAAAAATTGCCGTTTGAAAATTTATTAAAAGAGAAAGTTTCAACGATAAAGTTGCTAAATCATGAGCCATATGATTTCCACTCGAAATTGATATTATAAATTAAATTCAGTAGCGCATGTTGAAAATGATGAGAATAACGTCATAACTTTGTTTTTATACGTCATATATAATTACTGACAATTGAACATATATATATATATGCATGATCAATGAATTTCTATACTAGGGATGAGATAATTTTAGTAATATAGCTACAACTAATAGATGGAATTAGAAAAAATGACGCATTGAAAAAGAAGATAATTAAAAAAAGGGAGAATCATGATTTCAGAACTTCATCGTATGTGAACAAATATTAGTTTGCACGAAATACTTAACATGTCTCATATCAGGATTAATTTGTAACAATTCGATATGATATACTTAAATTAGTTACCGATTTTGTGAAAATTCGCCGTTTGGTAAACATATTTTCAATTGATTTTTTCAGTTGGCATGTCAACTGAATTGACAATTTATTTTATACATTATTGGTTGTTTTAATAACTCAAATGACTTGAAAAAATGATGATTTTGTTTATTTACTATCAAATTTATAAGCTATTTATTCAAAGACTAAACTCACATAGTTTTTCTCATTTATGCAATAGTATTTAGATATGAAACATAATTATTATCAAGGAAAAACAAACTGGTTTCTACGCTGGAAATCATTAGAAACCACTCTAAATCATAGAAAATCTCTAGTAATAAAATTAAATGTAAAGTCCTG
The DNA here is from genome assembly GCA_905329745.1 of Rotaria sp. Silwood2. NCBI lineage: Eukaryota > Metazoa > Rotifera > Eurotatoria > Philodinida > Philodinidae > Rotaria > Rotaria sp. Silwood2. Next base: position 251,776 of record CAJNSZ010000040.1, read on the forward strand.
TTTTCTATTGATTTTCCTTCATGTCTAAGCATTTCCGATGATTTCCATTGATTCAGGATGAACACATAAAAATTAATTTCCAGTAATGGAAATCACTAGAAATCAGTTTCTTTTCCCTTGATTATCATTGATTACCACAAATACTTTGTTAACTAACTGGATTGATAGAATTATTCACTCAATGCATATATTTTACTGATGATTAACTTTATCAAATGAAAATGTCAAATACAATTTGCAATTCTAAAGTTGTTGTATATGCATACCTTGACATTTTATATTTAAACAAGAAAAAAAAAGACAACTGAATAAATTGTGACAGAAAAAGAAAAAAAAACTGTATATTAGAAATTGAGACAAATTTCGTGTTTAATCAAAAAAAAAAGAAAGTTGAATGAAAAAAGCACTCTGTTTAACATGTATATTAAAGGTACGTATATCTATTTACATGAAAAAAAAAAACACCGCATTTGAAGATTAACAACACAGAAAGTTACGCGTATGTATCTGCTCAACGAGATTTTGTAAAAAGAAATTGTATTACCAAATTGATATTTAGTTGATATAAACACACGAAAAAAAAAATCAAACATTTTTCGGTGTTGCATACATAACAGAATCATAATCAGTTTGTTGAGAAACGGGCCGTTCATTATTTGGATTAATAATATCATAAATAACTTCTTCTTGTTCTTGTTTTGGTTCTTCAATTGAGTGTGTTTGTTGTTGTTGTTGTTGATTTATATCAATATATTCATAATGAAGTGTATTATTATCAATGTTTTCTAAAGAATTACTTTTAACAAGTGGATCTTCTGAATAAATATTTGAATTTTTCTTTGTCTCATTATTAATTTGGTCTTTAGAATTAAATTTATTTTCAGAACGTCGATATGAAGAATATGGTGATGGACATGTTTTAAGATTTTCAATAAAAATTTGTTTTTCTTGATTTTCACGTTTTTCATTTATGTTTACATGTTTAGCTCTTGGTGTTTGAAGAAATTTGTCATCATAATCATTCATCTTAGTAAATTTTTCATCATTATTCATTGATGATAAATCAAGTTTTGATTGTATTGTATTATTTAATTTTGTTTCATCATTATTATCTGTTGTATTAAGTGTTACATTTCTTGATCGAGCAGGAAAAAATGAATTGAACATATCAGTTAAATAACGAACACGACGATCATTACGACTACAAAAGAAATTAAAAATAAAAGAATTATAAAAGAAAGAAAATAATTTACCGTTTATAAAGTATAAATGCACAAAAACAAACAAATAGAATACCAGATAAAAGAACAACTAGTAAAGTTAAACCGACATTATCTAAATTGAAAAGAAAAACAAAACAGTTTTCTTTTGAGATTTTTCTATTTAAAATTCTACTTTGACGTCGATCATTTGATTTAAGAGCAGAACTTTTTGATTCAATTAAAACTATTGGTTGATCTTTATTTTTTGAAAGTATTGGTATTATAGCTGGATTAATACTTGATGTTTTTTCTGTTGTTGTACTTGTAGTCGATGGTCGAGTACCACGAATTGGTGTAGCTTGAAAAATTCAAATAATTATTTAACTACAGTATGGTCAATAAGCAGCTTTACGATAAAAGAGACGACTATAAGATTTTGACTACAGAACAGGATATATGTAGGTTTTCAGAGAAATACTTTCTCTATCTAACTATATATGTATTATCAAGCTCTACTTGCGTACTGTTCAAATGTCGATAAATGGTACCATTTTATGAACTTATCAACAACTAGATAATGCATACATCGTGAAATAGAAAACGTCTTTCTGTAGTCAACAATCATAGAAAAACTTCTAGTCGTAATTGAATAGCTTCACTCTATGGATACTATTTGTTTTTCTGTGATAGATGAGATTTTAGAGTTTTTTTGTCATAAGAACTTTATAACCTTACAGATCATACCATGAACCTAAAATGTTGAAGTATATATTTTCGAAACTTCTAAAAGATGAAGCATTATAAACGGACAAAATGTTTTTCTCCCTCTAGGGTGTTTCTCAACACATTAGAGACTTCGATAAAGAATTTCCTGCTTTATAAAACTGCCATCTTTATTTTTGCAAGTAATTTTTTTTGTCAATGCAAAATTTGAAAAATGCACACCTATTCAATCATCTAACTACAATTTCCGATTTCCTGCAGAAATCTATCGGCTAGTGTAAGCCGTTGCTTCTCAGAATCAATGCTCAAAATAGAGTATTGACGTACACGAAGTTTCGGACGCTCTGCTTCCTCCAATGTTTCAAGGTTTCTGTTGCTGTTATTCAGAACAAAACGACTGTGAATCAATATTCAGTACTATTATGAGACGCATTCTGAAAAACCGTTTTATAAGGCAAGACTTGGTCTATGGCACGTTTGTTCTCATGTCATCGGGTGCAAAAATTTGATTCTGAACAAAATAGTGTGATTATTAAATTGAAAAGTAGAAACATTAAGTTATGTCAAAGAAAAAGAAAACAAGGATCTAATTCTAATGGAAAAGTTTTGTCAGTGTTTCACATTTTTGACTGCAAAAAAATTTTTCTCTCATGTAAACTCTTCTAAAATCTTGAAACATATATCAAAATATACAAAACAATTGGATAACTCTATCGCACATACTAAATTTTAGTGATATCCTTATGAAAAATGTTTCCTTTTAAGACTATCGCAGTTATACGATTGAGTAGATATTTATATTTTAAATTTTGTGCTGACAATAAAATAGTTATTTGAAAAAACAGAGACAGTAGTTTTGTAGAACACTAAAATTCCTACTAAATAAATTCAAAATAAAATCCCTAGAGTGTCGAAAGGTACCCTTTAAAATCTATCTATTATATGAGCCCGTCGTCAGAAGCTTTGAAAAAATTTACTTCAAAATTTTAAATTTATGTTATAACTTGTAAATTCCTTAATGTCTTATAGGAAAAAAACTCTAAAATCTCTTCTATCACAAAATATTAATTAACTCCATAGAGTGAAGATGTTAACTTTTTTTTATCGTAAAACTATTTATCGATCGTCCTATAGACAAAAAAAAATATTTTATTTACCAATAAAATAAAGTAAGAAACCCGTATACGCTCGTTTTGTATTAGCAAAATCAGATTTAAACATTAATGATGCTTCAATAACATCATCAAATAAAAGCGTATATGGAGATAATGTACCACACATTTTTTCTCCACTATTATTTATTTGAAACCAATCATTAATACGTTTAATACCCAAAAATCGAAGTACACTTAAACCTTCAATATCAAAATTAATAGCATAAATTTTCAATCTAAATAAAAGAAAAATAATACAGAATTTCTTTTGATTTTTCTGAGAAAAAATATTACCGATGACCAACATCTGGTGATGGTACTGTTTTTGAACACACACGATTATTTGGATAACCATTTGGATAATTTGGTGTATGAATAAAACCTTCCGTAAGACCATGAAGTGATTGTAATGAACATATATCAATACGAGGTAATTTGCTTGAATAAAAATCTAAAATAATTTTATTTTCACATTTAATTATTAGAAAAATCATTTTTTTTTTTTTCATTTTTGAAATTTACCAGGTATACAAGAATAATCAACATTAATACTTTGACCTGTAAACGCACAATTAGCTTGTTGACCAACAACAAATGATGGTCGTTGCTCAAGACTATTATCAATTGTACATGTTTGTTGTCCATTACATGAAGTAATTGCACGTTCTCGATCATAACCAATACAACGAGATGGAGCATAAATAGCACCACCAGTTTTTTCTTCATCTGTATTTGGACATTCTGATGAATATGTTACTTCTAATATTATTAATTTTTTCTCTTCAGGGCATGTTAATGTAACTGACGTTTCACATGTATAACCTGATTGTAATGATTCTAAAATAATATTTATTTTTGGCTTTTTTTTTAGTTTAAAACAAAAAAAAATTCAATTTTAAACTTACGTGAATACTTTAATAAGACAAATGTAACAAAAACGAAATAATAGTTCGAAATCATTCTATCTAAAATCTAGATAAGACAAATCATTTATTATATAAAATAATTAAAATCACATGTTTCATAAATATGTGAAAAGAAATATGCAATGATTAGTATTTTACTCAACATATTTCTATTGTGTATATGTGCATTTGTTTTGTTTTTTTGCTAATAAAAACTTTTTGCCTCATGTGAAACAATCATGATCATTGAAGAAAAAAAAAACATCGCAATTCATCATCTAATACTTACTCGTCTACTTCTATTGCACGTATTCTTTGTACATAGTTTCGCGAAGAAAAAAAAAACAAAGAAATGAATAAGACGACTATAAACTACACTATGTTAAGAAGTGTTAGACTGAAGTAAAAAAAAAAGAGAGAGAGAGTAATATTGTTGGTATTTATTGAATACATAGAGAGAAGGAGAATGACGAAGCAGAAAAAAAACAGATGAAGAGAGAAAACATATATATTTGTCTGCGTAATCAGTTCTCTTCTAAATGTTATGGAATTGTCGAAATTTGTTTTATCTCGAATTATTATATACGTACTTCAATGGAACTAGTCCGATCAATGATCGTGCATCTGTATTGATTATTTGCATTAATCAATGTTCTAAGCTGTTGTTGTTTGCACAGATACACATCTATGTGATCTCCCTTCGTTATTTATTGCAATAAAAAAAGAAGGAGAAATGTAAATCCCCTTATTTTAGTAAACTGTGAACGAACATTTTAAATTTCTTATCTATCATTGTCAATCTCACTTCGTTTCTTTCTTCTTTTTGTATTGCTCTGTTGATAAGAAAACGTGTATAATGATGAAGAATATGGAAGAGGCCGAATTTTGAAATGAACTTCAATAGTTCAGATGCCTACGACACGTTCACACGGTCAACATCACACTGACAAGCAAGGAGAAAAACATATACAAGAGAAAAATACAGAACGAACGGATGAATAAGAACAGAACGAAAGGAAAATGAGTAGGCAATATGAAAGAGAAATAGATGGAGGTTTCCTCTTCTATTACTGTTGGTAGATAAGTGAGGTCGTTATCAACATAATAATAACAAAGTATGCATACATATATACATTCAATCATTGTTCAATGATGAACGAGCTTGGTTAGAACCATATTATGCCCTTGTATTTTAACAAAAGTAAATCATTTTTATGATAATTACAATTTATTTTTGGTCATTGTGACTAGATGTCGTAATATGATGTATGCTTATATGTACTTCCAATGTTGCAGCGTATAAAAAATGTTACATTCATTGAATAAAAATCATTGTACTTCATTCGAATATACATTACACTATTGAGTACAATTAAAAATGAAGAAGATTAAGAAAGTTGATTCCAATTCCTTTGTTCTTGTCAAATTACAACTAGTCTATTAGACTCTTTAACTATTGAGAAACTTATAACTATGGAATATCGTTCACAAAATGATGTCATTCTTGTGAAAAATTTAACTCAAATGAATATTTTATTCATGAGAGATTTAATGTCGAAAGTATTCGCTTTTCAGACAATTTATTCTTTTTTTTTTCTAATTTATCAATTATTAGATGAACGAAACATATTTTATACAGCAGTTTTACATCCTATCCATAACTTTCAAATCTATCTGTAAAAAGAATTCATAATCTAAGTTTTTCATATATTATTTAAGGTCGAAAGTTCACAAGAATGACATCGTATAGAAATAAATTCATTCTTTTTTTCAAACCACTACAAATTCCTACATAATATTAGATTGAAGACGACGAGCAACAGTTGTAAATCTTCCTTCCGATAATTCATTATCTAACATATTTTATGACAGAGGCATCTAATAATTGGTGTAAATAGTTGCGATAAACATGTGTAGTACCATAGTTTTATATCTGATAATTATTTGTTCGAAGATTTACAAATGAATTAGCACATATGATTCTCTCTCATTCAACAAACAGCAAATCTCAATTTTTGATCTTCTGAAAACTTATTCATTCAGTCGATTTTTTCTTTTCTATATTATCAATAGAATCATTGATATAATTTTGACACATTATGTGTTTATATATTTTCCGTCGCAGCAAGATGATCAAGAAAAAAAAGAAGAAAAAAAAAGATAGACAAAGACAGAATTAGTGTTTTAAAAAACAGCAGAGCATACAAGAGAGAAAAAAGAGATATAGAACAGCAAACAAATAATTGAACACGGAGTGTGTGTATGAAAAAAAAATGAAGAAGTAGTAGGCCGAGAAAGAACAAATTCACACACACACACACACACACACACACACAACATCCATCCATAAGAACAAGTAAACGTTTTTTTTGTATGACCACACAAAAATACATTTCTCAAAAAAAATGTACACATACAAGAAGGATATAAATAAGAATAGTAACAACAAAACACATTATAATATTTCTTTTTTTTCCTTTCTCATCCTCATTCATGAGTGTACATTTGCTTTGTCTTAGGTTTTTTTTTTGTTACCATATTTTCTCTAATACTAAGGCCATCAGAGAGAAAAAAAAGAATCTGTACAAAGTGGAGACTATACACATTCAAAGAGAAAGAAGAAAAAAAGAACGAAAGAAAGAAAAAAAAACAAAATCAACTGTTGTGCAATGAACAATAGTGCAAAACATCTGTAAGAACACGTCCAACATTTGAATCAATAACATGTGAAGTAGATAAATTTAATATTCGATCTTCAAAGCGTTTCACTAATTTAATATTATCCGTATAACTAACTATTGATAATAAACATGTTGCTGCACGTTTTAACATATCACCTGTTGTAAATAAAATTTGTTCAGCATGTTGAATATTTGATGGTTGAGTTGTTAAACGTATAACATAATCAGGACCATAACGTACCATTAATTCATTTGTTTTCATTTCATAATCTTCTAAAAAATTTAATAATAATGATATTGCATATGGTATACGTGCAATAACACTTGATGCTAATGGATCACATCGTACTAATGCATTTAATAAAACAATAGAAAATTCACGTTGTATATGTGATATTGGTCGTGACATATTTGTATAATAATGTGTTGATGATGTTAATGATGGTGGATGCCAATTTGATATACCACCATTTATATCATCAACAATTAACCAGTCAGTTAAAACATGAAATAATGATACAATACGATAAAATGGTGGTGTTGCTAAGATAAAATCCATGTTCATTTCATGCACGCTTAATTTAGTTAAAATTTCAATTGCTAAACGTTGTGATGATAATAATGATGAATGTAATGAATCAATAGCTTCACCTGAATAACATGTTGACCAATGTAAAAGACCATCAATTAATGTATATAATAAATCCGAATCAAATGTATCAAGTACAAGTGCACCGGCAATATTGGCTAATGTAACGAGAGTATTTTCACGTACATTTAATACACATTCTGCCCACGAAAATGATGGTGAACATTTTTGTTCGTCAATCTAAAATATAAAAATTTTAATTTTTCTTTTTGTATGATTTTAAAAAGAATTTTTACTTTAAATTGATTTTGATTTACTGTTTCGTCAGGAGATAATTGATTATCTGACATATGATTGTGATTAATCCCATGCCTGAGTAATAAAAGACGAGCTAATAAACCAATTAATGTTTTACATTTGACCAATTCAATATCATTGCCTAATATAAAACTGAGATTACGTAATATGGATGATACACATGTACAACGTGCACATATTTGATCATAAGCAAGTGAATGATAAGTAAATAATGATGATACATTCTCTTGTTGATCATTTGAACTAGTACATGAATCAAAATCTTTATGATTTAATTTATTCATCGATGATGATGATGATGATGACGATGACGATGATAATGAACAAATACCAGAATATAATTCATATGTTTGTTGTTCATCATATTCAAATTTTCGTTTATAACGTTCAAGAAATTCTTTATTACTATCTGAGATTTCCGTTATTGAATCCGAGTTATAACGACGACGCTTTGGATGGCCCAATGTTGTTATTTCATTTATAGTTATATCATCATCATCAGATATTTTTGTACGTTTACGTGATGATATTTGAGATTTTTTTATTGATTCTTGTTCATATTCATTAGATAGCTGATTATTTAATGAGTTATCTGTACGATGACCATAATAGAGTTCTTCATAAAAAGTATCATTAAGACGTAATGGATCAAAATGTGTACGTATATAACATAAATCATCTGTATTTTGTAGATCTAATACCTGTAAAATACAAAAAAAAAAAAAAACAAGATTTTTATAGGATTACGAAAAGAAGAATAACCTTTCCTTTTAGATTCCATACGGTAGAGTGGTGCTTTGCAGCAGATTCAATATTTCAATATCTTTCTTACATCTATGACTATCTGCAGCTGTGGAAAGAAGGTAACCCTGAGGTACAGTTTTCTGCGTTCGCTATACACACTAACTATGCACAAAAGCAGAAAAGATTTGGCTCGACATCTCTCAATCGAGAAAATTTTTTTATTTTATTCCCAGCGGAGGCCAAACTTTTCGTCCGTTTTCTTACGAAAAAAAATCGCGACCTTCCAATGTTAACTTTTACCTTTCTCTGACAGAAACTGACATAAAAATAAGCAGACAATATCGTTAGGACATAAGTAAGATTTTAACAGGTACCTGAAAAGAAATTACTTGTTGGCAGGTCGTCTGTTATGGGAGGGTTTGAATTACAGTGGATTTCATTCTTTTTTCTAATCATCAATTCTAGCACTTTCTACAAGAACTTTCGAACAGTCTGCTGGAAATATTGACAACCCTGGTCACAATATTGTCAACATGCTATCGGCCGAATGATTCGAAACAAATAGTCGTTAGTGACATGTCCAGAGTCATTCTATGGTACTGAGATTCACACAAAATATCTTGTAGATATATATAATAGTCATTCAACTATGGTCGTATTATAGAAAAAGAAATTTATGAAATACATACATTGGTCGGATCGTTCTTTTCATTTCCTTGTTCATCATAAACATGATCATAAACAACCGATTGTTCTTTATTATATTTTCGTCTATATTTATTTAATGAATTTGATTCAACACGATAAATAATTGACTCTTGTTGTTTATGTTCATGTTTTTTAATTGTTGTACATGTTAAATGTGATGAACCATTTAAATCTTTTAATAATGGTTGTTGATCTTCAATATTTGATGGTGAACTTTTAAATTCATCAAATAATTGTGTTAAACATTTAACATATATATCAACAATAGCTTGTAATAAACCAGGCATTTGTTTTAAACGAAAATATGTATGAGTTTGATCATCAGTTAACATTATATTAATTGTATCTAATGCCCAAGTTGTTTCAGCAAGTAAACCACCACGTAATGACATCATTAATTTCCATGGATCGACAGGAGCTAGAAATAGGAAAGGTTTATAATACAATACAAAACAAAACAAGATATGAAATTTTTATGATACATACTGACATCTTTAGCTGTTAATTTTTTACGTTTAATTTTCGAAGAAAGTGTTGTTGCTTCAACAGAACTAGGAGGAAAATTAGTTGTTGGCATTGATGATGGTGTTATTGTTGAATTTGTTGTTGATGATGCTGTTGCTGATGATGTTAAAATTGATATAGGTGTTGATGCTGGAAGCATAGATGTATTTGAAAATGATGAGCGAAGTTGATTCATTAATAATTTGTTTCCTTTATTTGAATCTTGATTCTCGACATTTGATGCATCAGTTGTCGAAGTTTCAGGCTTTTTATATAAATAATTTGGTGGTACTTGATTTGGATAAGTTTGATTAGGTGGAACTTGTTGAGATAAATATGGATCATGTGTTTGTGGCGGTCCAACCATCATTGATGTACGTTGTTGTTGTTGTTGTTGCTGATAACCTGGTGGAGGATAGGCACTAGAAAAAAGAAAATATATCATATAAATTAATGATAAAGTTTCGACGTGAGAATTTCAATCATTTTATTTTATTTGTTTCTTATGTAGCTTTTTTTTACCTTGGCATAGGTTGTTGAGATTGATAATGATATGTTTGTTGTGGTCCTGTTGTCGGAGGTGGTGGTGGTTGTGCTTGTTGATTAGGTGGAGTACAAACTAAATTGGGCGTTTGCGATACGTTATAATCTTGTTGTGACGATGTTACCATTTGTTGTTGTTGTGATTTTGAAGCAATCGATGGATATGGTCCTGTTGGTCGATGTTGTGGTGGCATTGATGATGGTGGTTGTGAAAGTTGAGATGGTAGTGGTGGTGGCATTCCATAAGCATTTGATGGTGGTGGTTTCATCATTGGTGGAGGTTGCTGTTGTTGTTGTTGGCCTGGTAGTAATGGTTGAGGATAGCCAGCACGTTGATAATCCATCTCTGGATTATTATACATCATTTGTCCAGTTGATGATGGGTCGTATGGTGGTTGCATTTCATTACCAGTCGTACCATATGGATGCATAGGCATTTGCATTGATCGATATTGTTGTTGTGGGTGAGCCATTTGATGGGGATGTCCTTGTTGAGGTGGTGGTGGAGGATAACCTCGATATGGATCTTGAATAGGTGGTTGTTGTTGTTGTTGCTGTTGTGGTGCTTGTTGTTGTTGTTGTGGAGGTAAAACTGATGTTTGAGATTGAGATGGTACTTGTGGAGGTACTAATTTCCCATCATTAGTATTATCATTAGTATTATTTGTTGTTCCACTATTATTTGCTGTTTTCTTTGGTGTTTTTGAACGTTTTCCTTGTTGTTTTTCAATTTCAGCTAATATTGGTTCAGGATTAATACCACCTCGATCAAATTTACATTCATAATGAAACAATTTTAAATTAATATATTTTTGTTTAACATTAAATGCTGCACTTGATGAATTCGGAATGTTTAATTTCGATGCTATTTCACGCCAATGACGATTTTTAGCTACTTTTGAAAATTCTTGAAAACCATTTTGTTCACGTACACATGTATATAAACGATATAAATCAATTGTTTGTTTTGATATACTTGGTAAATTACGACAAACGATTTGATGCTCTTCCCATAATTTTTGTAAACGATCAACAAATAAATGACGTTCTTGTCGTTCAGATTCATCACCCATATCACGTAATTTAGTAAATACTTCAGGTGGTGTACTGTGTGCATTGGATGTTGCTGATGAAAGTTTGCGTTTTGATTGACCTTTTTCTTGTGATGGTGGTGGACTATCCGGAAAACTTGAATTACTTGAATCAGCATCATCAGGAACATATGATGACATGCTTGTACCACTAGGTGACTTTGGCCCATTCGTTGATGATGATAGAGATTGTGCTTGGGATGATGATGATGAAGGAAGTAGAGGCGGATGATGTGATTGTTGTTGCTGTTGATCAATCATCATTCCTAATGATGGTTTATTACGATAAGTATTAGTATCATCATCCATTGATTGTATAGGCGGAGGACGAAATTCATTTGTTGGCGGACCATGCATTTGTGGTGGATGATTAACATATGGATCTATTTGAAAGAAAAAAATTTATACATATATATTTAGTTATTTATTAAGATTAATTTCAAATTAATTTACTCATTTGTTGTGGAGGATAGCCGTAATTTGGTGGAGGTATATTAGAATATTGTTGATCCATATAGGGATGTCCACTTGAATTCATAGTATTATTTGTTGAATCATTAACATTACTACCAGTACTATATGAAGATGAGGGTGGTTGTGGATAACCTGTCGTTGTTGGACCATTTGTCATTGTTGAAGATGGATATGATACCGGTTGTTGTGATGCATTACTTGAATTTGAATCAGAATCACCCGTACTACTAGCTAAACCTGGTGTAACCACATCACGTTGTACTGGTGGTGGAGGCCATGATGATTGCTGTTGTTGTTGCGGTTGTGGAGGTGGTGGTCCATAACCATTAGAACCACCTGGTTTATAAGCAACTGGTCCATTTGAATAAGATGGATATGGTGTTTGATAACGTGGTTGTTGTGGTGGTGTTGTTGGTTGTGAATTTGAGCGTTTAGGTGAAACTTGTTGTGGACGAGATGTAGGTTTTCCTGATGTTGTTGATGGTGATGATGATGCTATACCATTTTGATATGGTGATCCAGATGAATATGGTGGTCGATATGCATTTGTATTAGGTGCTGGTGACCGTGGGTTCATCATAGCTGCACCTCCGGGTGGATACTGTGAATATTGAGGAATATATTGAGGTGCACTACCACTATTTGAGGTTCTAGTATACATGTCGCCTATAATACGAAATAAAATACAATAAAACTAACAAAGCATGTGGCGCTCTTCTTTTTTTTTTTTCTTGCATTTAATAATCATCAATGAGATGCTCGTACAGCGAGTACAACATCAGCAGTGCAGTAAACGAACGAAAGCACAGAGAAAGAGGAGAGAGAGAGAGAAAAGAAAAGAATGAAACTTCTTTATGTAGTAGTAGTGGTCGTCGTCGCCACTATTCTATTCTCAATATATGTGAGTGTGCAAAGCGATGGCGGTAAATGACAGGCACACACACACATACACATAACATCTCGTACTGCTGATGCTTCTGCTGCTTGTTGTTTCATTCTCCGGGGCTATAGGACGAGCGCGCATTTGCTTGCTCGCTCGCTCGCTCGTTCGTTCGTTCGCATGCACGAAGAGAAGGGAACAGGAAAATAATCAAGCAAGCAGTCAGCCTGCCTGTGCTTGTCCGTCGTCGTCGTCGTCGTCGATGAATAGATGGGTAAGAAGGAAAAGTAGAACGTGCAAAAAAAAAAGAAAAAAAAACGACCATGTTCTTTGCAATGCATTTGCTCGACGACGACGTCGACGACAATAACGACGATGATGAAGGCAGAAACAGGGCAAATGAATAGAAGCAAAAGAATAAAGATGAAGAAAGAGACTACTTTTGAAAAACCGTCGTTCTTTCTTTTCTCGTTTTTTTTCTAATAACAAACCTTGTTGTTGTGAATAGTTGGCATATGGTTGTTGCTGCTGCTTTGATGCTGGATGAGGCGGTGGCATCATGGAGGAATTGTTATAGCTACTATTCCCTAGAACAAAAATCATAACGATTTAGCTTAGAAATACAAAGACATGCGCATACACTAAAAAAAAAAAGGAGCCTTCAAGCAATATTAGAATCGAGTGCGACAGAGTGCGAGCGCACACACACAAAAAGGAACAGAAATTGTAGGGTATACAAAAAAAAAAGAACGAGAGCAACACGCGTTGAATTTAGTTTGATATTATACATTCTTGTTCTCAAAGATGGAATACAATAATAATAGGGAAAGAAATAATGACAACAATTAAATTCGTTTTTTTATAGCCCATAAACCAAACAAAAAAAAAAACTGTTTGTAATGAAGCTTTTTACCTGGTGGTGTTTGTGCTGTTGCCATCGGCATATTACCACCTTGTTGTGGTTGATCATTTGGTGTTGTTGTTGAATCAGTTGCATTCTGAAAGAACAATCAATGAAAATTAGAAGTTAGTTGTCTATTTATATAAATGGTGATTCAATTAATTGTTTTTCTTTGTGACAAAGACAGATGGCATGTCTTCATACATTTTTTTTACTACTCCTTCAAATCATAGGCATATTTCCGGACAAGTAATTTTTGACAAGTAATAGAAAAAGTAAACTTGTCAGCCGAACGCACGACGTTGTATGTCGATCAGATGGTGATGAATGAAAATCTCTTTACGCACACACACACACCCACTCCTTCTTCATTCATTCATACAAATCAACCGTATCTCTCTTTCTTCGTCTCTCTCTCTCTCTCTCTTTTGGCAATCTTCTCTTTCGTTTCTCACCCCGCCCCACTCTCATTTGTAAATGTCCAATTAAAGAACACTCAATGTATGTGGTCGTCGATGAGATCAGCTGTTTCATATGAAAGAGAAAAAAGAGGGAAATTGGTGTCTCTTGACATGCCAACAACAACAAAAACATACCCGGTAGAAAATAAAAAATAACATATAAGACAGATGATCATGATGAAAAGAAAAAACAAATCAAGGTTATTTGATAATGATCATTGCATGTCTTTTCTCTCACTCTCACTCTCACTCTCTGTAGCTTTTTTTTTATATACTTAGTTGTTTAGCATTCATATAGAATTTATATTTGACGTTTATAATAGGAAAGGTAAGTTGTTAAATTACACTTGTCATTTTTACCTTTCTATTACACTATGATTACGGTAGTCTGTTGTGTCACTTAATGCAAAAAAGAAAACATAACAAACTATCGTACACAAATGTAAATTTATCTATTTCATAACAAAATACTACATACCAGATCTGTATTATTATTTGTTGATGATGGCAAACAACCATCTTTTGAAGGATATGGTGATGACTAAAAAACAAAAAGAAAACAAACTTCAAAATGAATTCTGGTTTTTATTTGTCAAATTCCTACGACAACAATATTTTACTATTTATCACACGTGCAAAGGGAAATAAGGAATAAACATAGTGGTTAGACGAAAGACATATATATATATGTATAAATATATATATTGACACACAAAGGTGCACTACCTCAACTTGATTTTCGCCGTAATTTCCATAATAAATTCTTCCTATTGATGATAGTTGCTGATGTTCATAAACACCAGTATCATGAGTATATGGTGAATAATAACCACTTGTACGGGATTCATATGTATCAAATGGTGATAACTGAATAATGTTTTTTATATATAGATTCTCTCATTATTAAATCATTTTTTTTTTGTTTAGAAATTATTGACAAAAACAAATACTTACGATTTGATGATGTTGAGGATGATGAGGAGGTGCTGATGCATATGGTTGATACATAGGACGATATGGCATTTGAGTTTGTTGAGGTGTACCTTGTGGTGGTCCATTAAAATAATTGCCAGTACCCATCATGGGATTCATTATCATAGCTTGTGTTCTATTATTATTATTATTTTGATAAAAATTATTTGCTGCTGATTGTGATGACATATCACTTGTCATTGTTTCACCACCACCACCACCACCTGAATTTGTACTAGTTTTTGTCGACTCGTAAGACATTTTATATTAATTAATATTCAATAATCATTATAAACTATGATCATAAAAAATACAATTAATCAATATAATAATAAAGATGAATAACTTACAAAAACAAATGAAATAGATGACAAGAGTCGAAATGACGACAAAATTAAAAAAAAGAATATTGAAAATGTCGTTTTCGCATCTGAAATAAGAAAATTCTGCTANTTTATTAAACAAATCAATAGTTTCCACAATTGATGGTTCGTGACGCATCAATGATTAATGATAGTTGTGGACATTAGTGAGCAAAAAGACAGACGGAGAAACTCATTCAGTTTCGTTGGGGGTCACCTGCTTGAGACATCCTTGTGTATGTTGTCCATGACATGTGTAGTGCGTAGTACCAGAGAACAAAGGAAATAAGAAAAAAAGTGAATCACACTAAAATATATTTCAATTTTTATACTTAATCTTTCGTTTAATTGACTATTATTGAATTTTATTGACTGATCTTTAAGTCTATGAATAAATGTAAAACGTTATCAACTAATCATATAAGAAATTTTCTAATGATTTCATCTATTTTATTGACTCAATATTTATTTCCCATTGTTTTACCTTGATTTTTTGATCCATACCATGGAAAATTTCGTCCACAACTATCATTAATCATTGATGCGTCACGAACCATCAATTGTGGAAACTATTGATTTGTTTAATAAAAAAAAAAAAAACCTACATTTTTACAGAAATATTTTATTAATTTTTTTTCATATACTTCCCAAGACGAACTATGAAAAAGAAACAATAATTTTGAAAATTTTTTTATTATTAAAAACATAGAACGACTTACTTACTAGCCAAGATCACCATATTGATTTTGAAATAACATAAAATCACCTTTTTGAAATATAAATAAGATTAGAAGAAAAACTATACATATAAAATACGAACATGCTTGGATAAAGCCTACTTTCCAACATTCATTCGTATGAATCGGCGGAAAACGAAAATTAACTGTTGCTCTAGATATATATATATATATGATATAATTTCAATATAATTGATTAGTTTTTACATAAAAGATGGTGATTTATATTTGAGAACACGTAATGATGTTTCATCGATTTCTGTTGGTCGTCTTTCAATAACTGCTTCGAAATTAATTATTTCAATATGTGGATCTCGTTTTATATCATAAAATCGTTGTTTTGTTTCGCTCAATTTTATATCGAATGTTTCATTTACAGAAGATGTTAATAATCTATATGAAGAACTTATTTTAAAAATATAATTCAAACTCTATTCGAGAATATAATACGTATGATATTCTATTGCATCATTATTATAAGCCATATAATTATTTGCAATTCCTGACTTCGTAGAAGTCTGATTGTTATTTGATATAACACAAGAATGTATAGCTGAATAGATGATTGCAAATAGTGAACGAATATTAATTAAGAAAATAATGTTAAGATCAAAATAAAAATAATGACAATATTTATAATAATACTCAAGAGTAAAAATTTGAATTCATTCGATACATTTAATTTCATCAAAATTAAGTTTAGTTCAATTTAGATTATCATCATTAACTTGATAATGACGACAATCTGATAAAATAATGATTCTTTAATTAATCGTTGAAACAGCAAAAAAAAACATATTAAAGAAGAAATGTTGGAAAAAATTAAATTAAACTATATCAAAAAGACAAAAGGAGGGAAATAAGAATTTATTACGATTAGATTACAAATATTTTGCCTTATTATTCGAGAGTACTGTGACGAATTCATTTAATTCCAGCAACAAATGTTTGAATCAAATGTCAATTTAGTGTTGTTGGACTTTACTTTGATTGATAGAAGAACTTGTTTAGACCTACAATAATTGAACAGTGAATTTTACGTTCATGCCTTTGCGAAAATTAATTGTTAAATTAAAATGTCCTTGCCCGTTATTATGACTTATAGTCTAGATTTTCATTGTACACTTTCTTTGATCTCTTCATTACAAGTCTGATTATTTGTTGTTTTTACTTTCATGATCACATTTTTTCGATTACACAAAACAGAACTAATATAATAAATAAAAAAAAACATTGCGTTAATTCGAAAGCTTTTTGTTTGTATGAAAAATATTTATGATGATTGCATGTTTGTTTTAATTTTCTATTTCGTACAAGAATTTGTTATTATCTTATGTTCATGGAAATAAATGAAGTAAAATACTGAAACAAGAATGATACATTGATGCAGATTTATAGAAATAAATGAATTTGAAAAATCAGAAATTTCAATCTACATGGTCTGGTCGCGAGACATTCTGAGCCGAACCAGACTAAATCAGAACAAAGTGGCTTGTTAGTAACTCTGCTCTAGATATAAAAACTAGTAATAACGCACAAGATGAACATTTTTCACTCGATCGCATGTTATTTTTAGCATTTCAAATGTCGTCTTGATCGCCAGCATACAAGTTAATCATCAAAATATTTAATCGTTTCAAAGTTTTTTCAAGCGAAAGACATACATTTTCATCATGTACGTGTTCAATTTAGTGCAGGTTTAAGTACAAGAACAAAGTTATGAAGAAAATTGCAGTTCAGCGTCTTATGGATCATCTTAATGAACGATATAATGATGATATCATCGTGTCCGGAAAGTTCGTAGAACTCAAATTTTATGAAGCAATAAGTTAACAATTACTGCATTTATTGAATGTAATAACCTTCGCTAGCAACCACACGTTGCCATCGGTTATACAAACTTTGTATTCCATCGAAAAAAAAACCCTGAACCAAGATTATTTAAGTGCTCCTCAACAGTCGTTATCACTTCGTCATCAGAGTACANTCTCTTGATATACTGACGAGTCATTCGAGGTATTTTTATTATTCGTCTGAACAACAATGTTTCGAACAACCACTCATATTGATATGAGCAAGAACAATCATCCTATTTGAGCGTCTGTCAGTTCTACATTATTGTAAGTATTACTGTAGAGAAACAGTATTAAACGACAAAAGCTATTTAAATTGAGAATTTCATCAACATCAATACATAAAAAATTCTATATTTTTGAAAACAGTGAATCCTGTACGCAATCTTATGTTTTCAAAAACTAGTAATCGAATGCCAGTGAATAACAGGTCTGTATGAATTTCGTCGAAATTCAACAATTTATATTTCAATGACTGAAGTTATCAGCAATACTCTAACATACAGAGGACTAACCAAAAGTTCTAAGAAGAATAAATAAAATTATGAAATCACAAAAGATATTTTTAGTTTTATTTTATTCAATTTTCAAAATGGTTTCCATTATTATTCATACAAATTTCGATTTTTTCCAGCAGTTTGTGAACAGTGTTCCTGGAAAGATTTGAGTGAGTGTGAATGTAGCCGAAGAGAAGATCAACGCTCACTTACTCACTCACACCCTTTCTGTCCATTGAAGACACGGTTTCTGACGATCGGAATGATCTTCGTAGGTATTAACTGATAATATCGAACTGTTCATGAGTCTTTCCAATCATCACAATGATTTAGTGTCTTTTTTCTGGTGTGCTGTAGAAAGATCGAAAGAAACAATATCAAAAATTTCAACTCACAAGACATTCTTCATGTTTGATATAATACTAATATTGCAACATAGAGGGTATAGGTGAAGAAAACAAATGGGTCGACACCCGCATCTCATTTCAAGTTTCAACATCTTCTCCTTTCCGTTTTTTCTACGACTAACTCACTGTTATTTTTTGTTGTCGGAAATGTAAAAAATTCAAACTTTCAGTCTTCTGATAAATTTAAACAAAATTCCTAAGATATTTCTAAAGAAGTGTTAATTACTATTAATAAATCTGTGGATATAATATTCTATTGCTTTTTAAAGAAATCTGATCAATGAAAATTTTCTTTATGTGTAATGATGAAATAACATTCAATGATTTCATAACTTACATGAAGTTGTAACAATCCAAGAAAAATCAATTCACCTGACCGTTGTATTCCATGTCTAAATATTTCCAATACAGTAGAATAGAGACCTGTATCAGCAATACGTAATAAACATTCAATTAAATTTAGTGAACGCCTATAAAAAAAAAACAATTATAAAAAAAAAAACTTATTATTTTTCTTTTTTTTTTTCTAATACCAAGTCCATGTTTCTTTTGTATCATCGAGTGGATGTTTGAGACAATCAATTAAAACAGGATGTGCTGGATGATCACCGAAACAAAAAACATCTGGATAACGAATAGCATGAGCTAACCATGATAACTAAAGTTAAATAAATCGAAATTGTTTTTTTCATTATTTTCTTTTTTTTCTCTTACTTGTCCTTCGACATTATTCCAACGTCCGTAGAGTAGATCAATATAAAGTTCAACTGGTAAAGCTCGACGAAGTGCAGTAACAAGAAGTACTAAAGCTTGTCGATCACGTACAATAAAACCGGGATGATCAAGTTCTTTTACAACATCTTTCCAATTAACTGTTGGGACCTATTAACATGATTTTTTTTATTAAACAAAAGGAAATCAAACATCGTTTTTTCTCATACTAAATCATTAATAGCAAGAACAAATGTGTCAACATTCCATGTTTGCACAGGATTGTTTTCATTATTTATTGGTATATCAGTACCATTGCAATTCTAAACATATTTTTGTTGGATTAAAAAAAAAAAGAACTATTCTTTCAGAATTGATATTTACATAAATATGTGTATTTTCATTAAGACCAGAATGAGTTTTAATCATAACGGAAAGCATGCGAGCAATTGTTGATGGTTTTAATTCTTGTAAACCAAAATGAATAAGTGCATTTCGACAATCTTCAACACATGCTGTAAAATTATAACCCATTTCAAGAATAACATCAGCTAGAGAACCATCCATTTGCCACTGAAATGAAAATAAAATAAAAGTAGTGAATAGAGAATTTTATTCAAAAGAATTTTTTTTTTGTTTATTTTTATTTTCATACCACAGTTGTTGGAAGATTACTTGAATCTGATAATAATTGATTTGAAGTAAGATCTGTTGATAAACTGTTAGATGAATAAAGTAAAGGTAAAAGTATTACGGAACCATTATTTCCTATTCGTTCTCGTGGATATTCTAAAATATAAATACAACAAATTTGATTTAATGAATTTGATTTCAATAATTATTTAACCTTTTCGTAGAACGTTAAGAAATTTCTCACATTCTTCATTTTTAATCAATGGTCCTATTGAATCATTTGATATGTATTGCCGAATGAGTAGTAAAAGTGAATGAAGTACTTCAATGGATGTATCAATTAAACCTGTTTCATTCATACCATTATCTTTTGAAAAAAAAAATTGAAAAAATAGAATTGAATAATGACGAGGCCATCTTTTTTAAATATATAACGGGCAAACAAAGAAAGGAAAAATCTCGAATAATCTATAGCATTGGTAAAAAAAAGATTTATTAAATAACGAGGATGTGGGCGTGGGTGTCAGTCTTCTTTCAATTCTACATTAGTGTTCTGCATCAGGTTCTGAATCCCGATTCAATGTCGGAGTTATATCAGTAAAACCGTCATGTATTTTTACTCTTACATAGTAACAAGTATTTGCTTCATATATTAAATAAGTTTCAAGAAAAAAGAAATTAGAGAGAAATTCTCATTAATAAACAGGAGAGTAAGAAGTATACAGTAGTTCCAAAAATTGATCATACAGATTTAAGTTCGAAACTTTTTCATAATGGTAACTCACCTAAAGAATCGAAAATGTGGTTTGAATAGAAAAATTTGTTTCCGACAAAGATTTGAAGAAAATCTCGAGCCTTGTTTTTAGTATACGATAGCAACAAAAAAAGTTTCTATCAGTTACGCAGAGCAATTGGTTCTCTGTAAGATGTAATATCTCCAAGCTCTTCACGACATTTTTGATAGGCTCACATCGATATTAAGCAACGCCAAAAATAGTTCTTTCACTATTTTCTGAAAAACTGGACAACAAAGCCTTCTTCGACTTCTCTTAAAAGTTATATAACTCAGTCAACAAATCTTGTAAAGAGCTCGGCGACAGGTCATTTTATAGAAAATGAGTTGCTCTGTCACTACTTGTAATGGAAAGAAGCTCCCTATTTTAGTTAAATCCTTGTTGGAAACAATTTTCTCTTTTCAAGTCACTATTCGAATTCTTCATGAGAGTTACCAATATGGAATAAACATCAAAAGTCAATCTGTGTTCAATTGTTGGAGCCAGTATTGATGACAATGACAAAAAAGTTTTCGGAGTCGAAAAAATTTGACTTCTTACGGTTCTAACTAGATATGGGCAAGATGATTCCGATTTCACTACTTTTGCATTGGGAATGGTATCTTTGGCGATCATGTAAAAATTGCGTCAAGTATCATATTCTCCTGGTTCATGTGTTCTAAAAGTTGATGTGAATACTATTGAGTAACGGTCACATCAGTATTAACTGTTAGAATTCTGACTGTCGACTTAATCCTTTTTTTTCGAATATAACAGAGTTAGTGAAAACATTCGCATACACTCTTAATCAGGTATTAGTGAATTAAAAATAGTAATGAACCTTCAACAGAGAGGATATTACGAGGTCATTCAAGACGTCTCAATCTCATTGGCTTTATTCGAAGATGATATCGCTTTTTTTACTAGTACATGTATTACATAATCGCGAAACTCGATCCGAAAATTTTGCCAATCGGGATCGGGACCAAAACCAATTGGTTCCACTTACCACTAATTCTAACCAACACCTTAAATTTTTTTTCTCATTCTGTTTTTCAAAATCTTTATTTTGCCTTTCTTTCATTGTCCATTCATTCTTTTCAAACATACCATCGGACGCAATTCGAATAAATTCCGGTAAACGTTGTTGTATATGTTCGTGTGCTAATAATTGAAGTTCAGCATGTGTCGAGTTTTGTAAAGCAAAAACAAAAACAAGTTCTTGTGCACGATTCAATTTAAATAATTTACATAATGATGTTAAAAATTCATTTGAAGATGATGGAAGTTTAAGTGACTATAAACAAAAAACGTTTGAATTGTTTTAATATAATTATCAAATTTTTATTTATCTACTTTTTGCGTTATAGCTGTATCAAAAGCATAACAAATTAAAGTTACAAAATTCGGTCTAGATATTAAGGATGGAATTTCTTGTAACCAATAATTTAAATGAATATTTTCTGAACGTTTTATTAATGAACCATTTTGTTCAATTGATTGTAAATCAAGATATGATATTAAAGTTCGATATAAATGTCGTTCAGCTTCAAATCCATGTTCTGATACGAGCTGGAAATATACAAATGAAAAAGAAAATTATGTTACAATCGAAAAAAAAAGGGTATTTTTAATGAAATATACATCAGCTATTTCGGCAAGTGAACTTTTGAAGTTTTTCCTTGATAAACTTTTGATTGTAAATGAAATTTGAGCAAGTGCTGTTGACACTGCATCAAGATTCATTTTATTTGAAACGGCCGAAGCCGATAATGACGATCTTGGAGTCGGAATGATTTAGCTTTTGATATAATTTGCTAATAATACATAGAATCTACAAAAAAAATAATTCATTAATTATAAAATTGAATATTCATTTTTACAAAATATGATTGAAAAATACCAGTGTGTTTAAATCAAAAAACAATCAGCTCAGTGCACGTGATATAAAATGTCTAAGAACAGATAAAATAAAAAGTCAATTGTTTCTACTTGATTGTTCTTTCATGTACAATTGATTGGAACTATGATTGACAAATTATTAACGGTAGAAAAAATCCTCCGTAAATCAGTATTAAACATTTATTGATTGCATTCGAATATGATAGATTTGAATGTACAATAATGAATATAATCATAGAAAATTTGCTACTCAATTTCTTCGACGATAGATGTCACTTCATAACAAAGTTGACAAATATCACGCGAAAATATGAGCTTCTGTTTATGGGTATTTTTTCTAATATAACTATCAAGAATACATTTTTAACATCATACAAGGATTTTTTTATAGAACAATATAATAATCAAACCTACATTAGATTCACTTGAGAATTTTTTTAACAGATTGACAACAGTCGGTACACGAATGGATCTAATTGACATCTCTTGTAGCAATACTGAATAGGTGTGTATTCATTAAGTATTTGTGACAGAAAACCTCATCAGAGTTCTTAAGTGTTCACACGTAATACTCATGCTGGAATCTAACCATCTATGCACGATAATTCAGTACTCTACTCGTAAAATGAAAAGAGTTTTTCACGGGTAGTTACTTGTAATTGTTGTGTACTCAAGTAGAATTTACGTATAATAATCATTGATTTATATTTTGCTTAGTATTGTTGTGATACATCAGTTTTATTTGAATATTAAAGTAATTACAAGAAGTATTTTGCTATATATGTAAAGAAAATGCAGTAATAATGAAATTTCCTTTATTTTTATTTCATCAGTAGAATTTTCAATCATTGACTGTTTGGGTGTGGGTGTGCATGGGAACAAAGAAAAGTCAACACCACACGCATACCCACCCATACTCCACACCCTCACCGACACCCACGTCCACACCCATCCACCCCGCTTAAAAAAAGCAGTGACCTTCTTGCACTGGTACCTAGTTCATACACTTCTAGGCTATACTAAAGCTAAAGTTGCAAAAAATATAAAAATAAAAGACATGAGCCAAAAAGAATGTTGCACAAAACAGTATCAAAAGATAATGTGTTCAACTTAAAATGAGGGCAAGGCAGAGATGTTCATCGCGGTCGAAAGTTCACCGCGACGGTTTTCCAAAAAACCTACCGCACCACAACGAACTCCGACAACAAGCTACCCACACAGCTTCCGCGGCGATGATCAAGAAATTTGTTGACTTTGGACCTTATGATTTGTCCGAACAGGAATAGCTCCTAGTAGTCGGTCAAATTTGTTGAGTCTTGCCACATAGCGGATATGAATACTGAGATTCCTTGAAAATTCGTGAGTTTTAAAAATTTCTTCCTCAGAAATCGACCGCGACCGCACCGCTGCCGCGACGGTATTTAAAAAATCTCTCCGCGCCGCCATCGCACCGCGATGATTTTGCAAAAAGTCTACCGCCTCCACACCTCTACCGCCGTGGCGATAGCGGTGCGGACGCGATGGCACCGCCATGGACATCTCTGGGACAAGGTGTCAAATCAGAAATAACCACATATTATTGATCAAATATTAACAACTTGATAAGTTTTCTATTTTTTTTTTCCACTAACAAGTTTATTGTTCTAATATCGTATCCCATAGAGGACGATAACTTTAACTGTCAATACTTCAAATCTGTAATTTCTGAAGTTTCCAGAATTTTGTATAATGGGACAAAGTGCGACAATAGACATCTTCACCTTTATCGATTTAGTAAAATTTGAAAAAGAGCTTAATGCATTTGGTTTTGTAATTCTGATAGAGCATTAAATGGGGCATCTTTTGAAAAGAAAGTCAGCCTTCTATCATATTCCTCAAAGAAGATACATGCAAAACAAAAATGTTGCAAAACTTTTGACTCACCCGGTATTATTAGATACACATATGCAGATAGCCAAAACGTATCCAAACATCGATTTGTTGAAATTTATATTTTCTAATATTTGCAACTACAAGAAAAAATAAGTTTTAGCCTTCATTAGTGCAAATCTTGAACATTTAGCAGCTAATCAGGATATTCTTTGTAAAAATTATCAATACGAGTAATAAAAGCAACAGTATTATTTTTCGAAACATTGACTCTTTTATCTACTATATTTAATGATTCGAGTACGACATCAGTCATTTGACGTTTTGTTTCACATCGGCATATGCTGTTCGGGTGAAAAATTATACATCGACTCATGCACAAAAGGAAATGAGTCTTGTTTTTCATAACTCGAAAAACACATTGGTTTCAAGAGAAAGCTTTCGAATGTTTATTGGTAGTGTCTAGATTCTTGATTTTTGTAGAGAACAAATTAAAAAATTATTGATGACAAAAGATTTTCTATCTCTTCTTTTTTCTCATGCAACTCGAGAAATACGAAGACGACTGTAATTATTCAAATACCTTTTTGGTGACCTGTATGCAGTTATATATAGAATAATTATATAAATTTATAAAATCGCCGATTTATCTTAGAGCTTAAATACTATCAATCACTTTACTAAATAGGTACCTTTCAATGGTAGAAGTAGACTAATGTGAAAAAATGACTACTGAAAACAATACCTACCATTCTATCTGTGATACTAAAAACTTTAATTATATTTTGTATAAATTTTGTTTAAGGAGTAAAAATTTATATGGAATAGTGTTGATAAACTTTAGTAAGTTTTGAGGAAAACATAGGTAAAACAGAGAATTCAATCGACATACAGAACAAAACTATAGGACTTATAGAATATATAAGTTGAAAAGCAGACCAAATTAATATTCGAATAAGGATTGGAGGGGAGGAAGAGGGTAAGGTTGATGAATCAAGAGGCCGATTGAAAGATTTTGCTGAAGCTGACCAGACCTGTTTGGTGGAGAAAAGTTTCAACCGATCTTGGAGGAGGAGATCGAGTGCTTTTAGGTATTGATGAGCAAAAAAACCAATAAAAGGACATTCGGGAACCTAAATCTGGGCAATGATACTTGAACAATGTTTAAAGTTGTCCAATTTATGGATATGTGCATAAAAATCATCAACGAATGTTTGTTGAAATAATCTACAATCGTAGATATTTCAAGTGAAATATAATGAACAATCTATAGTAAGAAAACTACTTACTGAACTTAGATGGATCGTAGGCTACATCAGACATAGAAAAAATAGAGAAAGTTGTTTTTAATCTGTTTCGTCCGCGTTGAGTATTTGATTCAACTTTAAAATAGTATATGATTATTTTTGTTTGAATCTTTTTTACCAATAATTTACACTAATTTTGAAGGCATTTATCATGATCTGTAACCCAATATCAAGTCTTAAGTACTGATCGAGCACAAAAATTTAATTTTTGCTGTAAAAAAATTTACACTTTTTACAAACGAATGTGTCAACGGTTTAAGTATTTTTTTTATAAGACAGTAGATTCTTGATAGTTCAATAATACAAATAAAATATTGGTTATGGATTTCAATCAATAAGAAATTTAGAATAGAATAATTTTGCTGGGAATTTATCGTGTCAACAAAAGATTCTTCTGAGATTTGGATTGTTAAAATTTTTATTGATAAATCGGATACCTTATGAAAAATTGTATACGACCGAAAACTAATATGAACAAATATGTCAGCTTTCAAATTCAATGACACAAAATCTATCTTTGCATTTTTTATGATGGATGACAAACAGAATAGATGTGTTTCTTCCTAGAAATTTTCTTTATATATTGGAGACATTCTCTCAACCAAAAGATGCTATGAGAAATAGATGAATTGTGCATAGTAAATAAAATAAACATATATACAGAAAACTAAATAGCAGACATTCATTTTCTTATATCTGTTCATGCTTATTTAATAACGATCAGCAAGTTCATCTCGTGAATACTAACCTGTTTCAAAAGGTCATAAATCCTGATCAATATATAATGAACAAATTTTTTTATACAGTCATAAGTTAAAACGAATAGTATATAATAATCAAGTTTTTCTACCAACTAACTCGATACATACTGATGAGAAAACGTTTCTAAGTGTCAAATCGCTTTTGACTCGAAATTGTGTGTATCATGTAGGTTCTAATGAACTATGCATAGCCTGAAAAGAGTTCAGACTAATAGTTTATTACTGCCAAGATACTGTATTTTTACCATATTTTATATTAGAATACCTTGGTCCCCGTTATTGAATACTAAAAAAATTAATTTTCGAACTTCGACTTAAAACTTTGCATAGAAACAGATTTTAATGAGAAGAGTGTATTTCAAAAGTGTCAGATCTTCTAATTGCTTCTATCATAGGATACGGCTATGATAAAAACATGTTTTTCACGCTGCTCATATACAATGGCAAATTCTGATGTTCTTATTTTGAATAGGTGTAATTGAAAAGTCTGAAACTTTCACCATAAGCTTTTCTTGTCGTGACCTATCTTTGTGCAAAATTTCAAGTCGAAGTTCGAAACTCATTTTTTCTAGTGTTTCTGAGGGGCATCAAGACATTTTGAGATAAAATATGGTGAAAATATGGTATGCCGACAATAATAAGCTATTAGTTCAAACTTCTTTTAGGATATTTAGAGCTTGCTCAAAAGAAAATTGCGACACTTAGAAACGTTCTCTGGTAAGAGTATCTTTAAAAAATAATAATATCCTTGACAAAAAAAAAAAAACGCGACAATAAATTACCAATGACATAATTAGTCAATATTGTTCATGACTTTTTAGAATTTTCTTTATTTGAGATTATTTAACGAGAGAAACAAATAAATATGTTTATTATCATAGTTAATATTCAGAAGTTTAAGCGATCGATTTTTTATCAAAAAGGAATAATAAAATTATATAATTTAAATGAAGTGTGAATATCGTTCAGCAAAATCAAACGACCTTGATATTGACAGTATGTTAAATAAATCAGCTATGCTCTTTAAATACGTATATTTGTTGTCTTTTCCCTATTTGATAGCAAATTATGAATATTGGTATCTCAGCTTTGAACTCAATGTTATCGTTCATTTTCTATTGCTAATTTTTAAGTATTCATCATCAAAATTTTCATTAAGTTTTTGTTTAACAATTAGATAATAATTAGTTTTATATAATATATTTTGATTGATTGTATTGTAATATAAAGAAAGCTATTAGTTTCCATATAACCAAATGATTCACTACCAACGACAAAATTCATATAAAATAATATTTGATTTCAATAGTAAAATCATTATAATTAACTATGCAAAATTCAAAATTTTATTTAAACCGTCAATTTTAACAGAATAGTTAATACGTCATTCTTTTTAATGATATTTGCTTAGAGAACTAGATGACGAATTCAAATTCTCATTTGTCTCTTTATATTAGTTTTAATTCATTTGTCGATATTGGTCTCTTTGAGAATTAGAAGAATTAACTGCTAATTTTTCTTCTATCATTGATCGATGATGGATCCTTTGTGTCTATTATTATAATTGTCCGTGAACACATACTCATCTCATTCTTTTTTTACAAGAGTAAGGTGCGAAAAATGAGCAGTCTAGATATCAATCTCTCTTCGCTTCTCTTCTCAATAACAAGCCATTATAATCATCATATTCTTCTTTTCTTTCTTTTCTTCATCAGTAAATGACTTTTTTTTACACATTTTTTTATTCGTTCTCAGTTTTTGCACATTCGTTTTCTCGTAATTATCAACATATGCATCGGTTGGATACCGTTTCATGTATGTATGTTCTGTAAAACACAAACACGATAATGATGAACAACAGAAGAAACAGAAGAAGAGCAAAAGAAGAATGTCCACGAAATGTGTTCGTGAGAACGCGTCCGGTTGAAATTCAAATGTAACTCGAGTCGTGGTATTGCACCAATGAAACAAAAAAAAACTAATTTTGTGCGGTACAAACGTTTCAATTAAAGAGTATAAAAGACCGTACAGTCAAAAAGTGTGTCATTGGACTTTGATCTTGTTTTCAGTCGGCATTATATTGATTCGATCAGTTTTTTTTTCAAATTTTTTTCAATCTGGTATTAAGCAAAACAAAAAAGAAATACTTGAATTAATTTCTAATAGTTTATAATAATAATGTTAATATATCAAAATTTTGTACAATTCAGCTGTTATATAGAACAAAATTGTACATGTTCTTATTATTGGAATCTATATATTTTATTTGTACGTTTAATATAATATTTATTAATACCATTCTTACAAAATCAAAATTCCGACAATTTCTCGAAAGAATCAAAATTTTTTTAACTAATGATTAAACTTTATGATTTATATAATAATACGAAAAACATGAAAATATATAACTCAAGAGTAAATATAAAAATCCTTCCTTTTTTTACCCAATAATTTCATCTATTTTAAATTTTCTTTAGAAGAATCGAGAAAATCAATGTTTCAATATCATTTTAATATTCATTGTATACATAACTAAGTAATAAATAAACGATGTTCTTGCAATGAAAAAATAGTTTATGCAAATCTTGTTTTTTTAGTTCTTTTCAAAAATAATTATTTTATTAGTCATTAATATTCTGATTTATTTGATAGCTAAATATGCCATCAAGATTAAATAACTGTTTGACGTCAAAATTATTCTTAAAGTTGTGCGATATATATAGCCGATAAGAGATAAGTTTTTGATGAAACGAAGTTGAAAGAATTTTTTTTCTTGAATTGAAATCGATCATGTTAAATATGTTTATTAATTGAAGTACAAACGGTATTTTCATCTTTCGCACTTGTTATTTGCTCAATTATGCAAGCGATTCAGTTTTATTCTTTCTCACTTTAAGATTTTTATACCTATGATGTGTCAAATCAATATTGTATGAGTATCGATAGAATTGATTAGTCTTTTTAAAAGCTGTTAAAATGGTTGGATAAGTCAATGAAGAAAACAAAAAGAGAGAGAGAACGAAAGAAGACAAGAGAAAAAGCCTTCAAAAGATGAAACAAAATTGTTGTAAAACGGTGTGAAATTTTATCACTCTTATATGATTCAAGTGATCAACATATCATTCTATAAAATGAAAAAAAAAAAAGAGTCAAAAAGATTGCTTCATCAATCTGGCAGCAGTAGTAACAAATAAAAAGAAGAAGAAGAAAAAAGAAAAAGTTAGGAAAGAGTTTTATGATTGTCTATGAAATATTGGTAATTTGTAAATTTCAAAGAGATCAAGATAGAAAAGTTACATCGATGAAACGTGCTCGTATCTAAAGGAATAACAAAACTATCATTTCCGAAGTGATATGTGCGCGTGTATGATTGATTTGATTTACTCCTTGGCGGCAAATGTGCGTGCGAGATTAATAAGACAAATAAATAAAATAAAAAATAAAATAGACAAAAAAATTATATATGTGTGAATCCTCTGATTCATTTTCGTCACGGATCAACACTCACCGCATTCGTTTGATCGAGAAAAAACATGCTAATTGTTATGTTGAGATTATCCGAAAATAAAAAAAAGATTTTTTGGCATTAGTAAAGTTAAAATCATCAACTCTCTTGCGTATACTTGAACGAAGTGGTCTCTCACTGTTATCAATAATATCATTACTTTCAGATTAGCTTTCACGCATGCTTAAAACTTAAGAAAAAAAAGGACACTTGCCGCTGCTTGTCACTAATTCGATGTGCACATATGCATATATTCGATCTCTCCTTCTATTTTTTTTTTGTTGTGTTCCTTTCTTCATTTTTATTTTCTTTTATCAATAGATGGATTTTCATTGGATAATAATTTTCATTGGTTGCTACTGCTCTACTGATTGGTTTTTTTTCTTTTTCGAACAAACCGGGAGCGAGCTCGACTACTCATATTCATCATGATATATCTTTATATATTTACTGTATGGAGAGAAAAGAGAAAAAGAAAAAAAATCCATTATCATGACTTCGAAGGTAATTTTTGTAATCTTTGATATCCGAACAGCATAGAAACGTACACTCTTTTTTCTCTTTCTTCATACATCAACTATAAATCTTTTCTTCTAACTGAA
The DNA here is from genome assembly GCA_905329745.1 of Rotaria sp. Silwood2. NCBI lineage: Eukaryota > Metazoa > Rotifera > Eurotatoria > Philodinida > Philodinidae > Rotaria > Rotaria sp. Silwood2. The sequence goes on from CAJNSZ010000040.1 coordinate 282,545, forward strand.
AACATACTCGGTAGGTTTATATATATATATAAACAGAGATATGACATCAACAAGTCGAAGCAAATAGCATCTCAGTTATAAAAAAAAAAACACACGATACTTGCGATGAGAGCCCTAATTGTGTCTCCATTTATGACCTACTCTCTCAATAGGTTGTCCCAGAAAATTTTATGATCATTTCAGAAGCAACGAAATATTTCATTTATTTAATATCAGAAAACAATAAGTAATTGGAGTTCGTTTTTCTTCTTTTTTTTTTTTTTGTTTTATACATATAGATACGAGTTTTTTTTGCATGTCGCCTGTATTCATTGCAAATTCGAATAAGATGTGCCCTTCATTAGATTCTTCATCTATGCCGGCCATCTCATTAAATAATACACAAATTCGAACTTTAATTAATATTTATCCACCTACTCCAACTATAATGCCATCTATAGTTTCACAAAATTTTACAATGAATCCAATAGATTTTCGTAAATATACTTCATCAACGGCTTCTACTCAAGCTTTATATCAATTTTATTTTCCTCATTTATTTTCTCTTCAAAATCAACAACAAACACAAGAAATAAACGATCGTGGAACAAAACGATCGAATATTTCAGATGGTAAAGTTCTTTGTTTATTTATTTTTTATTTATTCATTAATTTTTTAAAATTTTTATTCAAAGAATTATCATCATTACAAAAACGAAAATCAATTATTCCACAAAAACGTTTTGATTTTGCTAAATTAGCTGATGAAGCTATTAAAGATAAAGAAGAAATAACTAATTCTTCAACATCATTGGTTGTCAGTAGTAACAAAATTGATTTATCCGTATCATCAATAACATCTTCTCAACCAGCGCCAGCTGCTATCACTAGTGGTGTTTCATTACTTACCTCTAATACGACTCTGTAAGTATTGTATATGTCTTTGTTTATTTGTTTGTTTGGACTTCTGGGGCAAAGATTAGTTGAGTTGTTGTCATCATGATCATCATCACACTAGTGTGCGAGAGAAAGAGGAGGAGAAGAAGAACATGATGATGATGGTTATCGGATAATTGAGACTATCGAGATAAGATGAGGACCAAATGACTGACGCCTGTATTCACTTTCTCCTGATAATTAGAAGAAAATAGACAAAGAAAACAAATAAAACAGTATTTTTTAATAGATTTCCTCGCCAAAAAGAAATCAAGTAGATATTTCAAGAATTTCGTAGCTTTTAAGTGTTTAAATTTCTCTCTATCGCTATCCTTCGTATTCATTTCTATCTATGTCAAATAAATAAATAAAATCTGAAGATTTACACTTATACACACACAAAAAAAAAAAGAAAATTAATTAATATTTAGTAAATCTTCCCATTCTTCAACTCATTCGGCATTTCATCCAGTACTTATTACAAATAGAAATACTTTAAATAAATTATCACGACGTTCATATCCATCAAATAATGCTAATAAACATAACAGTATTAATGGTATTAAACGGTAAACTATTTGTTTATTTGGTTTTGTTTCTACATATTATATTTAAAATAATTATAATTGTAGGAAAAAAAGAGCTAAAGAACATATATGTCAATATTGTAATCGTCATTTTACAAAATCATATAATTTATTAATTCATGTTCGAACACATACAGATGAACGACCATATATATGTGATTTATGTTTTAAAGCATTTCGACGACAAGATCATTTGCGAGATCATAAGTAAGTTTTGTTAAATAATAAATATTTTCTTTTTTATAAATGATTTTTTTTTTCATAGATATACTCATTCAAAAGGTAAATAAATACAGAATAGAATAAAAATTTTACATTTTTATTTCATAGAAAAACCATTTAAATGTCATGATTGTGGTAAAGGTTTTTGTCAGTCACGAACACTTGCAATGCACAAAGCAACCCATCAACAACCGCCAATTCATCATGGTCGGTGAACATTTTGTTTTTTTTTTCTTTGCATTTTTTGTTTTTGTGTTGGCATTTGTCTTTTTGCATCTATGTTCTTTTTTTCTATGCTCTGTAATTAAATAAAAAAAAAATCATGTTTTAATAAAAAATAAAATGATCTTCTTATTCCGTTTGGTTAATATGCAAAGACAGATACAGAGTGCTAGAACTTTATTTTATTCTAATTGTATGATTATTTTTTTGTTACATATATCTGATGGATATCTTTATTTATTATAGAAGTTGAAGGCCATTTAATCAATAGCACATGATTGGAGAAAAATGCAGACGAATCTTTTTTCTTTATCCACGATAGATAGAAAGAAGATGCCTATCAGTCTTGTCTGTTTTATATTCTTGTTGGTCTTTTACAATTTTGTGATTAGCTTTTAAAATGATTAATTTTTTTTATAATTACTTGTTTAAGAAATCTATTGCTTCTTTAAGACAGTTTTGTGTGTGTCGCTTATGTTTGTTTCATAAATAATTTTGAAGAAAGTGACTAATCCGTATTTGTCTTCTCTCTACCATTCAATATATGATTAATAATAAGCATCGAAAAAAAAAAAACAAATGTGTTTTATAACTTTTTTGACCTATTCGTATATAACCATTTTATAAGAATTATTCATTTACTACACAACTTGAAACATTCATGAATTTTGTGTTACTTAATCATTCGTACTCTGACCAAGAGTGTCGGAGTGTACTGTCCCCTAGTGATAAGCGGGACCAATCGTTTTTGTTTCTGGGACCATCTTGCCCTTATCTATTTATTGCATCCCAATGTCAACTGTCATGAGCTACCGCTCTATATATAGGATTTTCTTTGAGGAATACAACAAAAAGAAAAGAAGATGATTTGCTGTTTGTCACACTTACTATTATGTATGACTACTATCGATCTGTTGAACAAGTATGATGACATCTAATAGAAATAGATAAACATCTTTAGAATTATTAAGCTGGTTATTATTTGCCACAAATAAAGTATAAATAGACGAAAGAAAAGAATCGAATAATTTTCGATATTTACAATCATGCCTCCTTATTTTGATAATGCAGATTCAGTTACGTTAGTACAGTTTTATTTTTTTTTATTTATTCTATATACTTAATTAAAATTTGGTTTTGATAGGTTTCGAAGACGTGAAAAACTTGTTGCTCTATTAGGTCGAACTGATACTGGGAAAACAAGTACATTTAATTTAATGACAGGTCTTTCTGAACCAATCGGTAATCGAATATCAAGTACAACACATCAATGTTATTCTTATTCAAATTTTATTGATACACCTGGTTTTGGTGATACTCGTGGTGGTGAATCATCTCATCTTTCTTTAATAGATTTTTTCATTTCACTTTCATCTGGTATTGATATTCTTCTTTATTTTGTTCGATATGGAGCAATGAATTCAACTGATCTTGATTTATTTGTTGATATATATAAACGAATATTATCAATTGAAGCTTATTCAAATTCTTGTCTTGTTATAACTGATTATTCATTACCAAATCTTGAACAAGTAAATATTGATGAACATGAAGAAAGAAAATATCTTCTTAAACAATTACATGATAATGATAAATATTCATATATATTAGATAAATTTGAGAATCGAGTTATATTTATTGATATATCTCCATATAATTATAAACGACGTGAAATATCAAAAGAAATAATCGAAAAATTTCTTCATTCATTTCGACCAATAAAACGTTTTAATTGTCAAAATCTTCAAGATGCATATCGTCTTCTTCGACGTACACAAGAAATGGAAACACTTTGTTTAGATTTAAAAACTCAAATTGATCAATTAACAACACATAATCAACATTTAACACATTTATATGAACAACAAATACGACATTGTAAAGATTTAGAAGAATCATATCAACGTTCAACGAAACAATTAGAGCAAATACATGAACAAACTTTATTAACTATTGAAAATAATCATCTAATAACAATTGAAGAAATCAAACAACAAGAATTTCGTATACGTGATGAAGTTAAACAAGTACGACATCAATTAGAAGAAATTGAACGTGAAATGGATAGAAGTATAACATTTAATGTTTTTTCTTATATTCCACTTATTCATATTGTAACAAATATCATTGAATTAAATACTAAACGACGTATTACACAACGTATTCGAAAAACATTACATTCGAAAAAGAAAGGATTGTAAATAAAATATAAAAATAAACAACAGAGTAGTTACTTTAATTTGTATTTTCGTGCTAAAAATAAATGAATTATTTTTTTTGTATGGAGAATATTTTTATAGCAGTTTATATGACTATGATAGATAAGCAAAATTCATTAGATACATTGATAAAAAGCTTCTCTAAATTTGTCCTTAACATTGGATTACAAAAGTGAAAAATATTCATGATAGTTAAGCTTTTAATGAAGATTTTTCAACGATTTTGAACGTATCACAAGTAAAAATAATCAGGTATATATATACATTTAAGATTGTTTTCAAAGAGCTTATCAACTGATTCCTATGAAAAAAAAAATTGGGATACTTTTGAAAAAGAATGTCCTTGAATCTGATGTCACTATATAAAAACATACATTTAGTCTCTGTGTTCTGTTGTGTTCTTCGATTTTTTTATCTGGTGGAGATATTATCTATTGCTTATGTTAGAATGAACGAATATATATTGTAACTCAAGAATATTGAACATATTCGAATCAAATGTAAGGTCTTGCCGGAAAACTAACAAACTAAAAATATGAGCTGCTTATGTGACCTGCATGAACTGACGATGAAAGTACACCAACTGATAAATCACTTTTGAGTCGAGACTATATGTATCAAGTAGATTTGAATGAGCTATGAATACCCTTGCAAAGAATTCCTACTCTAAGCGTATTCATGCGAAGGTACTGTATTTGTAAGGTATTTTTTAAATGAATGCCATGATTTCACTCAGGAACACGAGAAAAATTGATTTTCGAGTTTCAACTTGAGACTTTGCACAGAGACAGTCTTTAACAAAAATAGATTTTTTTGTAAATGTTTCAGATCTTGTCACTGTTCTTATTCCAAGATACAATTATGGTAGTAGTATGCATTTTACGTCGTCCATATTAACTGGTAGATTTGATGAGCTTATTTCGGGATAGAAGCAAATCAAAAGATCTAAAACTTTCCGAAAAAAACTACTTTCGTTCAGATCTGTTTCTATGCATTATTTCAAGTCGAAATTAGAAAATTTATTTTTTCTAATGTTCATAAAGGATAACCACGGTGTTTATTGAAGAAATACTGTCAAAAAGCACTATCTTCGTAGCAATAAGCTAAGGGCATGAACTCTTTTCAGGGTATTTATAACTCATTTGAGCCTCCATAATACATATAGTCTCGACTCAAAAGCAATTTATCTATTGGAGGACTTCTATTGTTAGATATACGAATTTTATGTGGCAACACTTCAAAATTTCAACAGAATTTATTTTTCTCTTTTTCGTATGATTGTATTGAGCTTGTTCAGCTATATAACAAGTGGACTGAAAGTTTTGTGACAACATTTTTAAGCATTCTGTTTGAATGAGATTGTTGTGGTTTGTTTGAATATAGATTTGCTATTTTGTGGAACTTGTAAGTAGAGGAGTTATGCATAGATCTTTGAAAGATTTGAAAATAACGTTTATACATGCTTCAGTGCACGATAAAGTCGCTTAGAATAGTAGGAAAGCTTCATTTAGCATAGATCAAAAGAAAGAGCAAAGATTTCTCTAAAAAATGTTATAGTAATTATTAGTTTCCTCCAAGATATCCTATCAATAATCAGCGTTTCGTTAAATGATACAATGACATTTTCACATTTTATTGATTGTCAGACTTACAAAATGAGCGAAGTCATATTTGAAGGATTACTACGAGACACTCCGTTTTAAGCTTATTTTGTAGAGGATTGTCTCGTTCTTTATTGTGTGCAAATAGCCATTGATCGAAAATATTCAATAAGGCTAAGTACTGTTGTGAAAGACATATATTGTCCGGGTGCTAAACGAAAAAATTTCAAAACGTAATGAAGTCGAGCAAAAGCATAATAGGTCTAAGCTAGATTGAGTGTCTTCACGGTGACAATAAGAAAGTATCAAGAAGAATAACTGAAAAACATTACGAAACCAACTTCTAGTAGAATACGATTGGATTGTCCGTCTCAATATCTACTAATGTAACTATCTTTGTCTAAGCTTTATTTTTAAGCCTTTCAAATATATTTTTCACAAGATTTTCAAACCTAGACTCTGAAAGATCATAACACTCTGGTTCTAACGCAATGTTTTATAATTCTTATCAACTTTCTTAATCAGTTAAAAAATGAAGGAACATTTTGTCGGAAACTTTCGGTCTTACCTTTAAGAGAATTTATGCTACCTTAACATTCGGATATATCAATTCGTGGACGTCATAATCAGCTAATATTTTTTTAATTTGTTAGTTTGTTGGTAAGAGTTTTAATTTCATTCGAATATGTTCAATATTCTTCAATTGTTAGAAGTCTTATCGTTTATTGACAGTTGTTTTTTAGTTAATTTGTCGACGAAAAAAAGATTTACTTTTAATTTGCATCTAACGACATGAATATTCAAATACAAACTGTTTGCTTTAATAGTAATGACTAACGTATAAGAAAATGATTTCTGCTTTATCCATGGAATTTTTCTATGCATGATCCATAGAGAAACTACAAAATGAATTTTATACCATACTTCGTAGTCTTCTATATCAGCAGTATAATTTTCAATTAAACCGTTCTAATGTGTACGAAAAATTCTTTGATGATTTCAATCTTTGTTTATTTCTACAGTAAAAATTTGATTTAGTTGTCTATAAGATCGTTTGAACATTCAGGTTGGAAACAAGTAGAATGAACTAATTTATTAGAATTTATGTAGAGTCGATATCCCTAAAGCGAACGGACATCTTGGAGGTCTCCATTGTAATTCTGATATTTCTGTCATTTTTCATCATAAAATAATTATTTTTATATCACGGGAATGAAAACAAAATTCTGCATCTGCTCATATAAAGAAATGTTTTGAAACTGTAAGAATAGTTGAGTAGTGAGCGGTAGAAAATCAAAAATTAGAAACGTTCGCTTTATGTGCATACTCCCTAAAGCGAACGGTCAGCGAGAAAATGTCCTTAAAGCGAACGCATCAGCGAAAAACAAGAGAAAATAAAAAAAATACAGTATTTGTCTATTTCTGTCTACAGATTTCAATTAAATTTTATGAAATTTATATCATTCGATTCGTCTTCTTTAGCTCTATCATTCTCTAGCGGTTCAGCTTAATTAAAGTTGATTTCGAATTTTTANATCCTATCTTGTAGAACTTTTCAAGCTGCATCTAACCATATAAAATTCAAGGTCTAAAAAAACTGCCAACATCCCGAAAAATGGCCTACAATATCAGTCGCTAGAGTGAATAAGCTCATGGAAAATGACCTCGCGTTCTTTTCAGAGTCCTTCATTTATGAAAATTTTCCTCTGGAAGAAATTAGGACTTCATCATGGATAGAATAACACAGAGAGTTCTCTGGAAGAACGAAGAAAAATTTTTGACCCCTCTGACCCCTGAGGGGGACCACAGGAATTTTCGAAAAATTTTGTTTTCATGGAATTGAATAATTACCATCCAGATAGATAGGGTTTGAGACGTAGATTACATTCATATGATGGAAGTCTATTATTGATTCTGATTTAGTGGTATATGAAGCAATTTTCTGTTGAAAGATTTGACACCCTATAGAAAGCATATGACTTTGAGCGGTCAATCTCACTCCACTAAACTACAATCAATAATGGACTTCCATCATATGAATGTAATCTACGTCTCAAACCCTATCTATATGGATGGTAATTATTCAATTCCATGAAAAAAAAATTTTTTCGAAAATTCCTGTGGTCCGAAAATTTTGAACTCAATGGACTCTAATCGTTTGAGAAATGTGTAGGATGCGCTGGTCACCGAATACAAAGAACTGGAGAAAAGTATCTTATACCTTTAAGCCAACTATTCAATTCCGATTAGAAAACTTCAGTCAGCGTATCAAAGTACGATCCAACTGATTCCAAGTTCGAAAGTCTTAAACCAGACAAGCTCCACTAGTTGTAGATATAATGGATATGCGCAACAGGCTTAATTGTCAGTTCAATCAATAGCTAGAATAATAATATTAAATAAAGAAAAACAGAACATAAAGAAGAAAAATAATGAACGAATAGCAACAAGGCAAGCTAATCAACAAACTACTCAAAATGAAGAAATAAATAAGAGATTTTTCTTCTAACAATTGATTATCCTTGAAAAACACCTATAGTCTGCTAGAAAATTTTCACGTTACGTATTTTGTATTAATATACTGAGCCTAAAGAACACATGTCAGTTCTACGTTTCAGCTCTCCAAAGGCTGCGCTGACAAGTTTTTTGATATAAAAAAATTATTTTAAGTAGTCATTTATGAGTCATTCATTGCTGATTTGTTTTTTTTTTGTTTTAATTTAGATAATTCTTGTTCTTGGAAATTTCATGAATATATTCCAAGTGCTTGGGAAACATATTGGTTTTCTAATATTGACAAATTTCAATATGAAGTTTGTTCTATTCTTGCACGTTCTGATCAAGTTAATATAACTATTGATGTTCTTCTTCGTATTATATCATTCCAAAAAGAAATATTTGATACAAATAGTCAACGAATGTCTATTGATAATCAATTTTCAAAGATGCATTATCGTGGAATATGTTCAAATAAAGAATATAATGCTAGTCAATTAATTGAACCATTAGTTGGTCTTATTCGTGATCCGTTAACAATGTGTCCTCATATTCCTTCTGTTTCATCGAATCTTTATCTTCATGGTGAATTTGCTCTTCAATCAAAACGTTTCCTTCTTCTTGCACCTTCATCATCATTTCAGATCGATCCATCTTTAACAATAAATATTGCTTCACTGGCACCATGGCTTTATACATCTGGTTCACAAAAAATTCTTATTGATATTGGAAGTTCATATTTTAAAAGTCGAAATGAAAATACAGCTGAAATTGGTACAAAATGGTTTTATGATTATTTTAAAGAAAAATCAATTCGATTTAATCGTATTATTGCTTATGAATATGAAAAATTAGAAACTCGTCGTGTTTGGGATGAACTTCCTGATGATGTTTATTCAATTTATACATTTATTAATGTTGGTGTTGAAGTAGAAATGGAAAAATTTAATCCTTGGAAAATGCTTGAAGCTATAGCTAAACCTGATGATTATGTTGTAATCAAACTCGATATTGATAAACCACCATTAGAAAGTGCATTAATGAAACAATTATTAGGTAAAAAGAATCCAGCAAAATATTTAATAGATGAATTATTTTTTGAAAAACATATTTCTGATAATCGTAAATCTAAAGAAGATAAACTAAAAGATTCGTATGAATTATTTACAAAATTACGGCAGTATGGTATTCGAATGCATGGATGACCATAAACAGTTTTGCTCGTTCATTATATATTTCATGGAATAGTTTATCTTTTCTTAATTAAGTAAAAGTTTTATTGTTTTAATAATTTTACGTCCATTATTTTCTATGAAGAAAAGGTAAAAATGTATCGATGCATAATAAATAATATATGTGCCAAATCATCCATTAACGACGTGACTTCGCAAAATTAAACACGCATATCTCGAGATAATGATCTTACCTTAGAGCTATTTTTTATATGTTACATGTATGCTAAGATACTCTGAAAGAACCAGTGCTGGAAACCTTTATTCAGAAAAGTTACTAGTCAAAAAAATTGCGTTAGTGTATCGTGACACAAAAAAAGGACATTGACTTTCACGCCATGCATTTTAGTTTAACAAAAAAACTCCGAGTTGAGAAAGTATTTTTGAAAACTAAATGTAGACAACATTTGAGACTACAAAATCTCTATAGAAATCTTCTTTTGACCATGTTTAAATTTTTCAAAAAAAACAAATCCATTTTCTTTTTGTTGGCGACGTGACAGAATCGAATGTACAAACGAAAAAATGCTCTAAGTAATTGAATGAGAAGTTCAAGACCAATTCTAAACGGTACAAATCCTTCTTCAGAATATCTGGATGATGATTAAAAATTTTTGGGATCCTGAAAGATACGCACGAGGAAAGTTGCGCACGGCTTACTTGCGCCCGAATCGTTGGCGCCTGCGAGAAACATTATTCTTATGAACAAATGATTATACTATGCAAATGAAGTGTGGATGTAGGGTGTGGGGTGTACATGTGAATGAAGAGAAGATAATTTCCTTGCCCACACACACGCTCACATCCACACCCATTCTTACAGATATGAGCACTAATAAGTTTACTTGAATCTATAGAGTAATAATGACTTAGACTTTATTTTTCATGCTTTGTTGACTCGTTGAATTGTTATATATATGATTTTAAAAATAACATAAAAATTCCGTTGTTCTTGCTACTTCTCTATATCTGTATTATCTTTCGGAGTATAACACATGAACTTTTTATTTCGTGCGCATCTTTCGTAGACCCAAAATTTGTGTTTCGAGCTTTAATGAGGTCTCTAGAAAACCAGTTTTTTAAAAGAAGTATTTTAGAGTTCGATCTTGCTGAATAACTCTACCATAGATAAAATTTACACGGTGGAGTTTATCCTGAAATTTTTGGATTATATTTTCTTATGACTACAGAGATATTAGTTAATTACATTTTAATTCATTGTCAGTTGAAAGAACCAACATTTTTACATATGTCTATGTTAAAGAAAGGATCTTATTCAGAAAAATAACCCTTTTAAAGAGTTAAAATCAAATGAAAGATGAGTCTTGGAGTTCTTTTTTGAACGCGAGTACTTCTTAATTGCAGCCGAAAATTTAGCCAATTAGTGAAAAAAATAATAACGGGGTTTTGGAATTATTATAATCGTATTGTTTCACTTTAGTTGCTTGTTCACAATGCGATCACTTTTCAATTATTTATCAATCAACACGATATTATATATATATATATATGAGCAGTATCCGATTCGATACCATTCAATGTTTTCTCACTTAGGGTTTGTTCGTATTTCGGTCGCTTTCCAGTTCCGTCATAATTTCTCAATTTAAAAGGAGATGATAAATCTTTACTTATTCACATGAGTAGTTATTTAAAGACTTTATTATCAAATGATCGATGGTTGAGCAGAACTCTTGTAATAAACCGTCTTAAACCAATTACCATGTTGGTGATCATTGTTACGACACGCATGCTGAGTACAAAAAATAACATACAATTCACAAATACACATCGTTGTGCCCTAGTACTTAACTACAAGATTCACAATCAATAATTCAATGCAGCAAAAACCGTAAAAACAAGCCATTCAATGTTTTTTGTTATAAAATACAATGTGCCTATGCGTCACAAGCACTAATAGCGTTTGTATTTTTCTTGTTACTGTGAATTAAGCGAGTTACTCTCTACTATATAAAGTATAATTATCAATCAATATAATTGATAATATCAGGATCAAATTGAGGAATCATCAAGTAGGACTCATTTAGACCAAATAGGTAGTAAATAGTATGAAGAGCAGTGTGAAAAAAAAATTAAAATTTCTCCGCTTCGGTTCGTTCGAAATGGCTGATTTTTTTCGGTTAGTTGTAGACACTTACTTCAAGTTTTTTTTTCATAAGGTTAACGTACACAAATTTAACTGTGAAGTTATATTTTTAATATCATTAAAGATATTTCATCTGTTGTCAAGTAAGAAAAAAAAAATATGAAGTGTTTTATAGATAATTATAAGTTGTTTTTTTTTTGTAACCATTGATATTTATACTAACTATTTCTAAAAATTAGCTTTATGTGCATATGATTCTGATATCATTTATAAAATTTGTTTTAATTTCTTCTTATTATACTTTTAAATGATAACTGAAAATTATCTATGAAATGTTTCGTATTTATTTTTCTTGTTTTACAATCTGTGAAATTTCTTTAGTAAAGCCAAAACAATAAGCTGACAGTAGTATTTGTTATGTTTTCTGCATTAAAAATATATTAAATAACCTTCAACGATTAACTAAACAGTCAGCTCATTCAAGTGAACCAAAGCGGAAAAATCTCGATCTTTTATCTTTATGCTACGCATGACCCAACCTATATATAAGTATCAATGTTTATAATTTTGTATTAATATTATATAAACTGGATCTTGGAGTGTTGAAAATAGACACCGCAATGGTCAAATCATTATTATGAAGCTAAAATTATAGCAAAATTATTGTATATCTGTCGATATAGAACTAAATGGTCTAACATCAGTGATTTACTGGAATGAAAGAAAGAACAAATATTCACAATCATGAAATTTAGTTAGCACACTCGACGTCTAGATATTTTGTAAATTATTTTATGGTCTGGATCGTGGTTACGTCTAACATCATTGTGTCGTAAAGTTATATCAATTTTTGAAGTAATTAAATGAGAACATAATTAGAATATAGAAATTCATATGAATATATCGTTCCAATTTTCATGTTTTTATCGATATGAATAGTTATTTTACAAAATTACCATTTTGACCTTGTTGAGTTGTTGACCTGATAAACATATTATTCATGTTTGGATATGAAATATTGCTTTTATTTTTATTCTTTTGCGTTTATTAACATTCTGAAAGTCTTAATTGACCTTTCAAAATGATTGATCAATCAGAAAAAAAACTGATTGTTTTTTTTTATCTTGATTACCTTGAATGCTTTGACCAAAATTAGGAAGGCTACGTTTACTCAGATCTTATCTAAAATAATCATTTGTTCTAATAAGATTTAGATTCGATATTTTTTTAGACATATTTTGCTACTAGAAGACTAAAAATTGATTAATTGACATATCTGTCAAGTTCATGTTTTGTTTTAATAAGAATTAAAATTTCGATATGAGTTTCAAAACAACCGAAACCGAACTTAAATCAACAATCGGTTGAATTTCACTAAGCTAAAAGTCAATAATTGACAATTTAGGAGATACATCGAGTGTTTTATATAGTGTTTAAAATTATCAACTATTACTAATTATGATGCTAAGAAAAATGTCTAAAGAACAACAAATAATGTGTGTCAAATACTTAATAGAATAAGATATAAATATCAAACAATAATCGAAGATATAGAATTAATAATCATTTTTTATTTTGTTCTTTTTACAGTTTTTTTACCGTTTTTTTAAGAATGACTCTTCTTTGAAAAACATTATAATTTATATCGAACCTCATTATGATTGCAAATTTCTAATTAAGAAAAAAAAAAAAAAGGCCTCATACAGTAATTATTCAGCTATTTTCTCTCTTTCGAATAAACAGAAAAAATATCTTTTGTGTCGATAATGATTACGATTGAGTCATTCAAACATTCGACATTCTACCTTATTCACCATGTTGGCTAAATTAAATATAAGCACGTTTTGACTCATATTCAATGATAACTATTTATAGTGACTAAGATTTAAAAAAATAGCAATGATTTATTGCTTAAGAAAAAAACATGGTACGTTGATTTATGATACAATTCAGATATATACGTATATACAAGATTGTGTTCGCTTGAGAAACAGCCGATGGACTTTAATTAACATGTTTCTATTTTGGACAAAAAAGGAATAGGAAAAAATATTTTGATTTTTACACGACAGAAATTAACGTCTATTGGTAATAACATAGTTTTTTTCGTTTACCTTGCTGGTTCTTCAGTGTATACATGTTCTATATCTTTATTAGTGACACAAAATACAAGAAAAAACAAGACACAAAAACGAGCGACGCCAACATACGCCATCGCTTATATTATTACATACACATTACTCTTTCACTGTGATTTTGTCTTTCAGTCTTTTTCAAATAACAGCAAATAAAGGATCGAAAAAGAAATATAGGTAAAGCGTTATTGACTAGCGCACGCATATAATAATATCGAAAATTGCTTTTCAGCAAGCATATATAATGATTGGATTATCAATCACTTGCAATTGAAAGGCTATTATAATGACACGAAACTCGAGTGTATCTGAATCTGGTAAGTTTTTATTATTTATTAAATAAAGATTCTAAATAAATAAATATTAGAAGCAAAATCTGTTACATCACGAGCATCGGATTTATCAATATTAAATGATGATGAATGTAAACGGATTTTATCAGTTCTGGAACGTGATTTTCAACTTCGACAACAAGAATATAAACGATTAGAGTAAATTATATATATTTGTTTTTGAAAATTCATTTTAATAGAATTATTTTTCTTTTATCAGAGAATTAAAAAATGTGATTCGACAAGAAAATGAACGTGTAGAATATTTAGCGACTTCAAAAGATTTTAATCTTGAACGGTGTATAAGATGTTTTAAACCATTTCGATTTTTATTTAATCCAAGAAAAACTTGTTCAGAATGTAAATTATTTGTTTGTCCAGACTGTTCAACATATACATCAGAAACAAAAACATGGGCATGTAAATCATGTTTAAAATTAAAGTAAATTTTTTGACTTTATTTTATTTTTCTTTTGCGTAGGAAAATATATTCATATTCCTGTTAAAAGTTATTTCTTTTTATATATATTGGCAAAGAAATAATTTACTGTTGTGTCACATATTATTTGCTCAGTCAAGCAAAAAAAATGAATTAGATCAGTGAAAAAGAAAAAGTTTTTTTTCTATTCTGTGAATTCAAGTCGAAGGCTAAAGTGGAAAATAGATATTCAACTTATTTTTTATATTAGAATTGAAATTGATTTTATACTATAATCTTCAAGGTTAAGGATTATGAAAATATTAGGCTGTTAAGAAAAGAAAAGGTGTTTCAAGTGACAGATTTATTTTTTTTAATTCGATTCGCGTACAACGACAGATTTTATTAAATAATAAACAAATCATTTTCTTCAAAGGTTATTATTTAATGTCATATAAGAAAGCTTTTCAAATGCTATTTTATAAATTCTAATCGAAGAAAAAATAGACATTGAGATTAATTTTATTTAATATGTAGCAAGTGCTGTTATTTAAAGAGAATTACTTAATAATATATTTTACAAATATTAATTGTCTGTTGTTCTTATTTTTTTTTTTATCTAGAGAACTTGAAGTTTTAACTTCAAATTGGTTTTATCTTCAAGCAAGCAAGAAACATAAACGATGTGGTAGTTCAAAAGTAGTTCGAGAACTTCATAAACGTGAAAGAGAACTCAGTAAGTTTAATTAAATAGTCAATCGTTTTTGTCTTATCTCCTGTTATAATCATTATAGTCTTCTGTCTCGCTCATTTTCTTCATCTTCACATAGCTTATGTTTTATTTGTATTTATTTTATGCCAAACATCGTTTCGTTGGTCTCTTCCTTCTTTCCTTTTCTCGTCATTCTGTATGTCAAGTGCATCAGTTTGAGCTCATCGACCTACATATCTCTCTCTTAGCATATAAATTGAACAGTGCGAGAATATATATATATCTCCGACAACGTGCTATTTACGCACATACTGACCGAATAGTTGATGAGCACTATTGACGACGACGATAGTGGGCTTGTTCGTAGACAATACATACATACATACATACATATACACATAGTTATATTTTATTCTCTCCTCCCACTAAGTTTTATAGTCAGTTGTTATCATAATGGCAAGTTTACTTGAACAATTGCCTCCATTTGGTGATAATAATGATATTGAAAATAATATTCCAAAAAGTTTTTTAAATGTTCTTCAAGAACTTTATCATGATGGTCGTTTGACATCATGGAAAGTTCGAGGACGAGGAGATGTTCTTTCTGTTCGTTTAACATGGTTGGATCCGAATCATCGAAATGCATGTATTAAAGCAAAAGCTCGACAACATTTAGGTGAGATTTAAGTCATATTAAATATCTTTTTTGTATATTCTAGCTGATCTCGATGAACTTGACGAGGATGCCGGTTATGGAACCTTTCCAACAAGTGATTCGAAGGACTCTGGTTGGTTTTAATAAGCAAATAGTAACAATCACTATTTGCTAAGGATTTCTTTTTTGTATTATAATCTGATATTCAATTGATTTATTATAAAATCATCCTGTCATATATATATATATATATATTTTTTCTTTATCTTAGGTTCTGTCATTTCTTATGTTACTTATGATAAAAATGTGAAACGTGAATTAAAAGAATATTCTACACGATTACATTTAATTGTCGATAAATTACAAGCTGATTTAGCTGAACGTAATATACATAACAATCATCGTACAGTAAAAGGAAAAAGTAAGAAACTAAAGTAATCACAAGAAAAAAGTTTTTTTAATTAGAATTATTTTATATTATTTATCAGTTACAACTATGATTCGACGAGGCGGTGAGCTCTATGCTCATTTAAATGCTATCCTAACCATCTTAATTGTCTTTCAATTTTTATAATTAAGAAGAAGAAAAAAACCGAGGAACGAAAAACGAACTATTTGTTTCGCCATTCTTTTCTTTTGATAGAAAGTTTTGAAATTTAACACGAAAAAAGCGCACCTTAATAAATTTTTTGTTATCTCATACATTTCTTTTTCTATTTCATTCTTTTTCAATATACATAGGTAAAGAAAGTCTCAAAGCTCATCAACAACAAATTGCAACTGAAATAGGACGTGCTCGTGTAGCTGTTAGTGGTCCTCTTCGACGTAAGTATATATAAAAAATCACTCTTGTATTTTATACATGTATCTATAAAAGTTTCTATTTCTTTTTGATAAATGATTCGATACCTTGATAGATGGTGTCGTATCAAAACATAATTTACTTAAAAGAAAGACACGATATACTTTGCGTAATGCTTCTCTAGACTGCAAATACATTTACGTAAAAGTGTTGAAGGACATTTGAAGAAAAGAAAGAGAATAAAAGAAGCATCCATAGTGATTCTAGACAGGCATTTAAGGACGTTTTATATGATGAGTTGAAACAAGTCTTTTTGATTCGTTATTTTCGATCTGTACTATACGTATGATTAAATTGTAGACAGGTGGACAATTTGACAAAATATTCTTTTGATTTTCTTTTCTCTTCTGTCGTCATTTGTTTTCTTTTACTTTTCCTCTGCTTTTCATTTTTTCTTTTTCAAGAGTAATAAAAAGAAAAAGAAAAAGAAAAACGAAGTATGCCGGTTGTTGTTTATTATTATATTTTCATTTGTCATTGTAAAAAAAAACGATGATACAAGAACGACATCCAATTTTCATGCGATTCATTATCTCATTTATATCCTACATAGCTGCATTACAAGTTTTATATGCTTTTCAAAATATTCTTGTTTCTATTCCCTGTGTGGCTGCTATTGCAACACTGTATATTTTACTTTTACAACGAACAGTTTTATCATCAAAATCATTGAAACTTATTCTTAATCATACAGGTTCAAATGTAAAATCAAATGTAACACATGAAAGAGACTTACATAATTTATTAGTACAACAAACAGAAGAAGTTCTTCAAACAAATTTACAAAATTTTCGTAAAGTAATTAATTAGAAAACAAAAATTCACGTTTGTTTTTTTCAACACTTTCTTATTATTTAAAATAGACATTAACAGCACCAAATTCATCTATAACTGCAAGTAATTTCGATCAAAAATTAGGACAAACTATTTTTGATAAGTGTGTAAGCAAAGAAATCTTTCAAGAACTACCTGACGTTATCGATTCGGTATGTAAAACAGTGAATTATTTATGTTCTATTACATTTTGATTTTTATAGTCAGCACTGCCACTAAAATTGCAACCACAATCATCAAATACATCATCGTTAACATCACTTACAAAACCGTCATCGTTTCAACCAACTTGGAGTAATTCATCACCACGAACACCGAGCACATCTTGGGAGGTAAATAATTTTTTTTTTACTTTTCATTGAAATGATTCATATATTGTCCATTGAAATAGATTAAATCTCGTAACGATAATATTCATAAAATAAGCATACCAAAAAATTCAGCTGTCAACGAAGAAGAAGGTTTTATTATTTATTTTATTTCAACATGAACAACAAAAAAGGTCTTTTTTTTGTCTTCTTAGATACTGAAAAAGAAGAAGACGAAGAACGAGAGCAACGAATACAGAGTATCAATAAAACTCAACCTCTAACAATAACAGACAGTATTGAGTTTGATAATGGTCTTAAATTAGATTTAAGTTCAATTGATGACGAAACATCTAATCCAAAAAATAATCGCCATTCTCTTGATTCTGATTATGAAGCAATTAACAGATCATTTTCACGTGTTGGTGCCTGGAAAACGAATTTTACTTTAATTGAATCAAAGGTAAAATGAAATCGAAATTCTTCATTATGAAGAAATTTTTTTTTTTATTAATATTTAATCATTGCCAAATAATACGTATATTGCATTGAATATTTGAACAAGAATGCAGATTTTTCAACAACTAATCTTGTAGATTAAAATATTGTTCAATATGAATTCATCTTTAAATATTACTCCGCATGATTACAATTGATTCTTTTCTTTTTTTTTTCTCAGAAAATTACACAAAATGAATTGGTTGAAAAACATTTTGAATAATGCCAAGCCTTAAGGCTTTTTATATAAATGCATGAACGCATTATATACATTACTTCAAAGACGTTGTAACCCCTTCTCGCAATAAAAGACCTTAGGTCTTTTCGATTATGCTCAAGCATATAAAATTTTCTGCGAGCATTTTTGTGCTTCATTTATTTATTTTTGATTAAAAAGCCTCGTTTTTTAGACAAATCAAATCGATTTTAAAGATTTATGAAGAGATTTTTCGTGTTTTAAAAGTCTAGACAATTATAATGTCAATCTTCTCAGATTTTTGAGTAAAAATTTAGACATATTTTACTGTAAATATTCTAAGTAAACTTCTAATATTTCAAAAAAATCAATTAATTAACAGAAATTTTACTATTGCAAGGAGGAAATTTATTCTATATATCTAAAGTTCGGCTTTTCAACTAATGCAAACGTCTATAGATAACAGAGTTCGCGATTGTTTGTCGCTGATGGAAGAAGCTAAAAATTTGGTATTAAGTGCTTTCATTTGTCTTTTTGTGATATTTTATTTGTCAGAAAGCATCTTGATATGAATGTCTGTCAACAGCAGAACTAAGAATTTCTTTCTGTCACAATTCTTCACGAGACTGAAAAGTTTAGCAGAAAGTTCGAAATTTTTGGAAACGAAAATCTTTCTCTATCCGCTTCTTAATCACTAATCTTACAAAAGATATCCCTCGGATATTTTTCTTCATATCAATAGAATCTTTTCTCAAAGTATTATTTGTACAAAAACTTTCTTTCCTGTATTTCATGAACTCATAGACATATCTCGTTATTTATTTAAAGAATTTTAATTATGATTAATATAGAGATAAGTATCTTGATTAAAGTACTCATATTATCAATTTGGTTATCTATTAAAGTCTCTTCATTCTTTTTTTGGTTTCTTTCTAGCCTTCGTCACATTCAGGTGAAGAAACACCACGTAGTAATCGTGAAGCTGTTTTCTTAACTATTCCAATCGCTGATGATAAAAACTTAAGTCCACGCATTGGTGATAAGTAGGAGAAAAAGAAAAAGAAAAAATTCAATTAACAATAAATAATTTTTATTTTGTTTTTTAAATAGACCTCTTGAAGATCTTGCTGATGATGATTTATATGCTGATGATGAATCATCATCATATCCCATACCAATAAATACAGCAACAATTGGTGATCATTCACAAATAAGTGATAACGAGTCAACGAATATTCGTAAATTTTTTCCATTTCCAGCTAATCTTCTTTTACAAAATCATTCATCGTGTTCATTTCGACGACCATCTTATATATATGAGTCTGATAATGAATCAATAACATCATCAACTCCAAGTTTAACTGAAATGAAAACATTTAGTGATGAAGACAAATTTCGTATGGATCCAAATATAAAGGATCCAAAATTTATTTTAAGACCAAAAGATACAACAACACGTAATGGTGAAACAGCAAAATTTAAAGTCAAAGTTATTGGTACACCACCAATTGATGTCTTTTGGTTTCGTTTTGGTACTGATGATGAACTTGTTAACGATGAAAAATATCAATTAAGTTATGATGATACATATCATTACTTAAAAATTTATTCAACAAATAAAGATGATCAAGGTGCTTATTTATGTGTTATTGCTAATGATAACGCACAAAATGTTGATATGGTTAAATTATTTGTTAAAGGTTAATTTTCAATTAAATTAATTTATATTAAAATAAAACTTTGTCATTTTTGTTTCATTTTAGATAATAAACGATCATTTGGTCCACCGAAAATTCTTCAAGAATTTTCTGATACAGATGTTAATGAAGGCTCTTCATTAGCATTAAAATGTCAACTTGATCAAGGTTATCCAAAAGCAAGAGTTTTATGGTATAAAGAAAACTCTTTGATTAAACCCAATGGACATTATAGATTATGTAAGTTAACATTATAGTTAATCGAAGTTTGAAATTCAGATAAATAAAACTTTCCGCTTTAATAATATATCGATTATACAGCATATTAGTAATGAATGATTGAAAAGTTTCTAGACAAGATGTTTGTTTCACTTTTGACCTGTTTGAAAGTAGCCAAAGCTATTAGTTAGAAACGAAATTTTGTGCTTTTTTTCGAATATGTGAACATAATTTCCGTTTGAGAATAATGAAATAATCTTTGAAAAGACAAAAAAATTACTTTAGACGAAACTTGTAAGTCGACGTTTCCCGTGAACATATTCATTCATTTTGATCTACTTGAAAGTCTTTCAGCAAAAAGATCATGACGAGAATTTGAATATGGACTTATACATTTTGCACCTACTTTTATTTAAGGGTAATGCGGAATTTTCTCAAAGGTCTGAAGAATTATTTTTATTTATAAGCCAACAGTTTTTGTTTACCCTCTAAGTTTTTTTTTTCGAACATCGTAAAAATTGTCGGAGTCGGCCACTTTATAAAGCAGACATTTCTTTATAAAATGTGATATTTGACTAAGCTATAGCTTAGATTCAAATGAGACTACAAGCATTTTTTGAGTGCTCCTTTCAACGTGAGATAATTGTTGGCTTTTGAAAAATGAGAATTTACGAAAGATGAAAATTAAGGTACCTTTTCGATAGACAGGAAAAAAACCTTGAAATAGTGCATTCTATAGGATAACTTCTGATCTACATATGAGACAAAATTTTGAAAGCTCATATACGAAAAGAGCATAAATTCTGGTCCTAACTCACAGGAAGTAACAACGTGATCATTAGGTGAAAAAATGAAAGTAAACTTTTATGATATCTTAATATTAACTTATACACTTTAATTAACAAGCAGCTTTTTTGGTAGAAAAAAAATTTATTTGAAAATCTTCGATGCAAAAAAAATCAAATTTTAGCGCCTATAGACAAAAATATCATTTTTTTTGTGAAAAATAATAGAGTTGGACAAAAAATAATGTATAATCTGAAACTTGAACTTTTGTTCTATTGATTTAAGAAGCATATATTCAGTTAACGCAAATGCTTTTGGACTGAAATATAGGTTTTCTAAAAATCTTAATTTTTAAAAAGATTTTTCGCTATTTATTTGTTACAGAAGTGCTTTGAGAGAAAAATAAAGACATATTTGAAATCAGCATGAAAAACTGCATTGAATGATGTAATATTCATCAATTTTTAAAACAAGGATTTTCCATTACAAGTAATCTTTTGAATACAAATGGCTAAGATTTCTATGAAAAAGAAATCTTTTTTGAGAGAAAATACCTCATTAAAAATGAACAAACATCTTATCTCAAAACCTTGCGATCACTCATTATTTAGTATCATTTATTTCAACATTCGTTCAATTAATTTTGTAATTCTAATCAAATCGATCGAAATAGTTTTCTATGTTTAATAAAAGTTTCTTACATAAAAATTACTTTTAGTTATAATTAATCCAAATCAAAAATCAAATATTTTTGCATCTCTATTTAGAGCATAATTTTTTTTTATTACAATTTCTCCTAGGAACATCTAGTCTAATTGATATTTTCGGAAATGAATTATCGTTTGTTTTTTTTTTCTTTCCAAAATATCTTAATGATATTTCTTCGTAACTTACAAAATATGATCGATTTCTCTTGACTTTTTATTTACATTGAAAACAAATATGAACTCTTAAAAGTGTCGTCAAATCCTTTTTTTTTTTTTCTTAATGTCTATTTGTCAATAGATTATTATGGTAATGGACAACATACATTACATGTCGATGAAACAACAATCGAAGATGACAATGGGACATTTACGTGCTTGGCACTTAATGCTGCTGGTCGTGTGCAAATTACAGCCGACGTGTTTGTTCACGAAAAAGGTAACACGCTCATTTTTATCTTCATCTTACAACGCGAAGAAGAAGAAGAAGAAGAGATATTTACATTCGTTATATTTAACTTATTCATTGTATTCTTTTTCTCCATACATAGAAGTTATTGACATACCAAAAGACTCACCAACAGTTAAACATCATGAAATAACATTGAGAAAAAAAAAAGTAGATCAAGAAAACTCAAATATGGATCATGATAAAGATGAACCACCAGTAATGTCACCACCTATGTCACCTTTAAAAAGAAATGATCTAAGTGATAATGAAGAACAAGATAGTGCAAGACGTTTCATGGATAAATTTAACAATGATCGATCAAGTAGATTACTTGAAAGTAAGTTTAACAAGCTATAAAAAGATTTTAGTCAGTAACAAAAGCTATATATAAGAGTATCCAATTGGTAAGAATATCCTAGTTATTTTTTTTTTTCATATAGTTTTGACTGTATACGGGCAAAAGTATGTTTTTTTTTCTATCGGTTATAATATATTCATAATGCTGATTAAATTAGAACTCTGTCTCTGCTAAATTAAGAAATTTGTTGAGATATTTCTCAAATTTGTTTGATCAAAGAAGCATCTGTAATTAAATGATTCTAAGAAAAATCCTGAAAAACAAATTATCAATATTATAAATATACTGTAACCGATACGAAATAAAAACTGGAGTATCCTAACTAATTGGGCACTCCCATATATATATTAGTGTCCAAACTCATATTACGTTCAATGTCGGATTGAGGAAAAAATTTAAATTAAAAATTGAATTAGTCTGTATGAAAATTTCAGTTCAAAAGAATATTTCTCATTTCCTTTCAGTACATCAATAGGAATTTGAATACAATCTCAATCTATAGACTTATTCAAGTTTAAAAAAATAAATTTCCATCTCGATCCAACATTGAACTTCATCTAATGAAGAAAGGTTCTCAACTGATGCATACTGTTTTCACTAAAATTTTGTGTGCACATGCAAAACTTTATTTTAGAAATAAGCCTATGAAGGTTTTGGCTGATGTGGCTCCTTTCAATAGATAAGAGTATATTCTTTCATTCATTCATATTATTAAGAAAGAAATCATTTCAATAAACCTCGTCTAACTTAAATAAAAATCATCGTAACGTCACACAAGTTATAATTTTATATCATGAACAGATGTAGATATGAAATAGGTTAAAAGTACAACTTATTTTTTTACTGAGTTGTTGATTTATAGGGATGTTTCTTTGAAAAACAAAATTGAAATAAAGAATTTCCGCCTATAGGAAGATCTAATTGTTCTTACATTATATTAAAAGTTTCAACCAAAATAAATGTTTCTATTCTGTCGTAGGATGCCCCTCTGATAAGTTCTATTTATATGATTTCTCTTTTATTTTTACACTAAGAATATTTATATCTATCAAAAAGAAGCCGCATCAATCCAAATCTCTGTAAGCTTTTATAAAATAAGGTTTCTCATATGTATGTAAAATGTAATCAAAAAAGTTGTGGATCACCTGAGGACCTTTGTATGCTAACATACATATGTATGTATATTTTTGTTTTGCTTTTTTTAAAGACTGGCGAGATCTTTATGAGGCAAGTGTTCATTCATTACAATCAGATGATGATGAATCGAAGTCTCTAACACAACCACCATTTTATCTTAATAGACAACCCTCAATTGAAAATGCTCCAAGTAAAAAACAACATACATATGTTTTTTTTTTCTTCTTTTTCATTAATCTATTTATAGAAGAAAATCCTCGTTCACCAACTTTACAACCTCAATCAGATTCTAATGCAACAAGATCTAAATGGGCAGTACGTCTACCTGAATTGCTTAATAGTACTGTTGGCCCAGATCGTCCAGTAATTCTATTTGAAACAAAAACTTTTATTTTCTCCTTAATTCTTTTTTTTTCTTTTTATTTAAGAAACGTGATCTTTCTCGACGACATACAACTACTATTGTTTTACAACCGGAGCAAAAACAACAGCAACGACCATCTGTGTCTACTTCACAATATAAAAATGTAAAATAAATTTTCTCGTCTTTCCTTTTTCTTTATTAATCAATATTATTTCTCATTTATTCTTAGTTAAATCCACTTTCACAATCTTTTCCTGCACCTGAAATGTCAAATGATATTGAAGATGATCGTCCATCAAGTCCACTTGTTAAACATTTAAGACAAAAATTTGATCGAATGACAACAAATAATTTAACAAATGATCATAGTAGAGTCCAATCTCAATCACAAACTGGTCTATCAAAAATTCATCGAGTAGGAAATGATGAAGGAGATGGTGCTTATCCGCTTTTACCGGTTTGTTGCTTTTTAACATAACTTTTTTGATTCTGATTTAACTAAACGCTTTTTGATAAAACAAACAAATTCTTCATATATTTTAATTGATTATTTTGTTTCTATACGAAAAGGATGATGACTATAATACAAGAGATGACAGTGATGATGAAGAGGTAAAATAATAACATTCTTTATCATTACACACAAACGCAAAAAAGGTGTTGGATTTAAAAGAAAATATGCTTAAAGTTGTTTTATTTTTTTCGCACGTGTTCAAATATTAGCTTTTGCTTATTAAACATACTGGTTATTTTATGTCACTCATTTTCTTTGTTCATTTAGGTCGCCAGTCTTACATGTCGAGGATTAACATCAAATAGTGGTGAACGTTCAACACAAAAACCTCGCCCTATGTTACCAATTCAATTATCAAGTAAATAAATATGTTTTTTTTCTTTCTTGTAATAAAAATGAAAATTTTTAAATATAATCAGCTCAAATAAATCCAACAACAAACAATGATCATCACCAAAAAGGTAAAACAAGTGCATCAATAAGTTATTCGAAACACTTTTATCCCTCACGTTCAACAACAACAGTTGTAAAAGATATAATAGGTGGTGGTGCGACACTTGTTTATGACAGTCTGATACCAGATAATACATTGCATACTCCTACTTCTTCTACTCCTACCGCTGCTTTGCTTCAAAATGATTATTATCCCAATCATCATTATCAACAACAACGCAAAGAGCATGTGCGAATTGAACAAACAAAACAGAGCTTAAAAACTAATCTAATTGATAAAAATAACACTAACGAAAATCTCTTAACACTAACAGGAAGACAATTACAATCTAATTCTCCTTATAACACAAAACCAATTAATACTAAAACACAAACTCACATTGTAAGTTTAACACTAATATCTTCTTATTATAATATAAAAAGAAATCTTTTTAGAAATTAATTAATTAATGAGTGAACCGTAATCTTCTAGACAAAATATCTGCCGATTCATTGTATATTTAAGGGTATCTTCTTTCTTTTTGACCATTTCTGATTCTCGAAGAAGATAGGACTGATCCACATGAAATTCTCCAGAGGTGAAATTGGTCTCTCTATTCGATTTTATAGAAGCCTGAACGACAGCATTACGGTTTTGAATTCGAACCTTCATGTATTTCTTTCATAAAAAAAGCCAGATTTCTTAAAAAGCTTAAAATCACTTCTGAGATAAAGTTGAAGGTATCTTCAAAAAAATGTCCGACAAAGTTACACGGAGATCATAAGCAGATCCGAAGTAGTCCTATGGAAAACCAGAGTTTCATTAAAACCTTATTGAAAAGTTTTTTCTATGAACACATGTCTCTTTATTTTAGATGCTCTATCTGTGGTAAGAGCTTCATGCAAATTGGCTGTATTTTCTTCGAGAACCAGAAATGGCAAAAAAAAATGGATATCCTTGAACGCATTGAGAAAGAGTGAAAAGTAGTGCATTAGAATCAGAATTTTATGCTCTTTCAGAATATATGCTTAGAATTTTTCTATGACTTTTGATTATTGAGCTATGAGTAAATCTTGACAAGATTCACAATTTTTTAGGTGTTTATAAAGTTTATTGCAAGAGAAATGTCGATTTTTTCCATTTTTCACCAAAATGAACCTCCTTCACAACTCAGCCATTTTTTAGCGCATTTACCGAAACTCTTCATTCTTGTGCCATTTTATAGAGTAGAGATCATTCTTCAAGTGCTACCCATTCACTAAGCTTATTTGATGTCTATGGTAAGCAGACTTGTTTTCAGAAAAAAAAAATTTTTTTTTGAGTCCTGCTAAGATTTACTTATAGCTCAATTGTCAAAAACCATGGAAAAATTCAAGACGTATATTCTGGAAGAGAACAACATTTTGATTCTAATACATTATCAATTTATTTAAATACGCGAAAAACTTGTCAAATATTTTGTCTAGATACTTTCAGTTCACCCCTTTTATATCAATTGACAAAGAACTTTTATTCTTCATTAGAACAATAACATAAAATCAATGAAGCAAAGAGAGAATCTAAGTTTTGATTCTCTTTCCCTAATTTTTTGCTTTTAGTTTTTCTTTAATGTAATATTATTTTTCTAAAATGAAACTGTTATGATTCGTTTTGTTCTAGGCCAATAGTGATGACGATGAAACAAAAGACCAGCAATATTTAATATTAACCAAAGACTCTTTAAATCGATCAACATCTATGTCAGATAATTTTTCTATTTCAGCAAAATCTTTACAACAAAAATGTAATGGAACTTCTTTGGACTCAAATTTACATTTATCAACAAATCGTTCAACAACACCCGTTGGAAGAAAATCTGTTCTTGCTCGTGCTGAGCTTTGGGATCGTCGTATAAGTACAAATGAAAATGAAACAAATACTATTCTATCATCATATGATATTGAACAATGGTCAAATGAATTTGAAAAAATACAAAATCTAAATTAAACAAGAAAAATTTTCTTTTTGTTTGAGTCTCTATTGATCAATCTTTTTTGTTTGTCTCTTTTGCTTCCTTTTATCTGCAGCGCTATTTATTTTTTTTTTATCTTGGTGTTTTTTTTTGTTCTAGCAAAGTAAAAGCGAGAGAGAGAGAGAGAAAGAGTAGATTATACATATTCTTCTTGTTGCTTGATATACAAAATGATTCTCAAGGTCATGGACAATATAAAATGGGAAAGGAACAGCCGTTTGTCTTATTTGGGCCTAGAAAATAGACATTGACGACGGAATTCTTTTTTTTTCTCTTCTTTCGTGATAGAAAAAAAAGCAGCAAATATAGATGGAATAAAGGTCTGTTGTTGTTTCTGATGATGAGTAGCAGGAAAATGCTTGTTTGCTTAGACGCATGTATATGTGACGTATGAATATAGACAGAATAAACTCATTCATGCTATTGCATTCGCTGATGATAATGCAGCTTTCCTATATGTAATATTAGATCATCGATAGGATGGTAGCATAGAAAAAGAAAAGAACTATATGTACATATAGAACAAGCGTCGGATTTAGGATTCCTTTTTTTTTCTTTCTTCTTCTTGGAGGTGCTGACGCTAGTAAGATACACTTAAACAGTCTTTCTTTGGCTTCCTTGCCTCTTTTTATCTTGCCACTAACAACAACAACAACAAGAAACGCAACCGCATTATCAATTGTTAAAAATATCCAAGGTATACGACAAAATTATGCACTAGACACTTAGATAAATCATAAAAATCTAGCAGGAGAAAAAAAATGAGAATATTGAGTAATCTTTTCTTCTAGTATTATTTATGTTAACGATCATTGTCATTATATATTCTCGACCAATTGTTGTTTTCTTTTTCTTGATTGACCGATGGATAGTCAGAAGATGAGATAATATACCCTGAACGTATATCTATCCACTTATCGAAGCTTATCATGTTACAGCAGGAGTTTATGCATGTGTAATCATCACATCATTTTTATTAGTCCTTGTTTTATTTATGTATATAATGTAAATAATTTCCGGTTGACTTTTTTCTTTTAGGGAATCAAAGATGACTGAAGCCATTCTAGCTGTAAGTTTTAAGTTTTGTTTCTTTTTATATGTATTTTATTTTTATTATAAAAAAATAAACAAATAGTGCCGCCTTCGTGATATTGAAGAAGAAATGAGAGGTGAACGAGATGTACGATTTCGTCAGGAAAAGGAATTTACAAGTCTACGTATTGATTTTGATGAAATTGAACAACAATTAGAAGAAATAACAAATGCTCGTGATCGAGAAATTGAAATTAATAAACGGTAAAATAATGAAATTCTTAAAAGAAAATACATATTAGAAATCAATAAATTTAGTTTAAAACAAGAAAATCATGATTTACGTCAAAGACTTGAACTTCAATCAACCGAAAGTGATGAAAATCAAAATGCGTTTCGTCGTCGTTTTCAAGATACTGTTTCGGATTTAACAAGTCAAGTAGAAGCCTTAAGTAAAGGAAAAACAAGGTAGTTTATTTTTAATTTTTTCTAGAATTTGATTGTGTTATTTTTTTTTCTTTAGACATGAAAAGGAAAGCAAAACATTTATCGTCGAAATTGAAGAATTAAAAATTGAAGTCGAATCATTAGCTAAAGCTAAAAGTCAAGCCGTATCAATGAGCAAAGAACTTGAAGGAAAATTAATTGAAATGGGTGGCAAAGTTGATGATGCTATACGACAATTAACTGAAGTTAATGCGGTTAAATTGCGTCTTGTTGAAGAAAATTTAACATATAATCGTCGAATTGAAACACTTGAATTTGAATTAACATCATTACAAACAGTTTATCGACGAACACAAAGTGATTTGGAAGAAGCACGTCTTCATTTAGAATCTGAAATGGCTGTAAGAATAAAAAGCATTATTTTATTTTATTTTTTTAATTTTTATTTTGTTCTTGTTTTATTAAGACAAATCGTACATTACAATCAACAGTAAAAACTTTTCAAATGGATCTAGAATCAACAAAATTACAATTAGAAGATGAAATTGAAGCTAAAACTGAATTACAAAAACTTTTAATTAAAGTTCAAGAAGAAACACGTCTTTTACGTGATCGTTATGAAAAAGAACTCGAATCGAAAAATGAAGAAATTGAAGATCAACGGTAAGATGTATATTTAAAAAAAAAGAAGAATTCTTAATTAATAATTTTTTTTTATTTTTCTATTTTCGAAATTTAGACGTAAATATACTATTCGTATTAATGAAGTTCAAGAACAGCTTACTGAAGTCCTTACTAAAGCAAGTAATCTTGAAAAAATTAAACAACGTCTTCAAGGTGAAGTAGATAAACTTGCTGATGAAGCTGACAAAGTAAATCAAATAAGTTAATGCAAAATAGAATAGAACGAAGGTTTTTTTTTTTTAGCAACATAAACGAGCCGATGAAGCCGTTCGACGTAATAAACAATTAGAAAAAGAAGTTGATGAAGCTCGACAACGTTTAAGTCAATTAAGTGCCGAACTTGAATCATCTTTACAAGCTAATCGTAATTATCAAAGTGAATTGTTCAAACTTAAAAGTTTAAATGAACAACTCACAGAACAAATTGATATTATTAACCGTGACAAACGTCGTTTACAAGGTTTGTTTACAATTTTAATTTGAAAAACAAAAATAAGCAATCATTAGATATACATATATCTACTCATTGATAGTTACTTCTTATGAGACATCCAATGAAACTATCGAGGTTAATCCCAGTATACGAGGCATCGATCAAAATTTTAATTTTTAATTTTTTTATAGGCTTTCGAAAAGTCATTATCTAAAACCTCAAATTCATTATGTCTAACTTATTTTGATGTTTTATAGTAAAATTAGCCTTGATGGACTTTTCAACACTAGCCACCCACTATTAAGACAATACTAAGTAATTGCCCTATAAATGTTTACTAGAATTATACGTCTACAAGTCATAGAGTTTTTTCATACAATATATCAAAAGACAGATTATCCACAGCTGGAAAAATGAGCTATTTAAAATATTGTATATCGTTGATTTATTAGGCTAATGTCAACGAAAGGTCACAATTTAGCAGCCTAGAATATTTGTTTATTGATAGTATATGTACTATTATTTTTCGAAATCAAATAACACCAAGGTGAATTTTTGACGCATTATGCAACTTCTGAATGTTCTACAAAATATTTTAAGAATGCCGAAAAAAAAAGAAGTATACTGTTGAGATAATATAAGATTTACAGTATGAATAGACAGATAAGCAGCGTCAAGGAAAACGATCTCGGGCATTTTTTTGTGCCTTTCATTTATGACAATTTTGATATCGGAGAAATTACGATTTCATTCTGGCCTGAATTATATAGACATGTCTTTCAAAAAATGAACAAAGAAAATTCTGACCCTCTACACCCCTGAAGAGTGACCACGAGAATTTTGAAAAAAAAGAATTTTTTTTGGAAATCGAATATTAGTTATCCATATGAATTAATCATGGGACGCTGATTACAACCGTATTTTTTAAGTTCATTATCAATTTTAATTTAGTAGTAGATTGAGCATACTTCTTATGGACAATTGAAGGATCCATAGCGAGTATATGATATATAGAGGTCAATTTTATACGACTAAATTACAATTTATAATAAACTTCAATTATATGGCTGTGATCAGCGTTACATACTTTACAGATGTGGACGATTAATATTCGATTTCGTAAAAGAAGGGTTTTTCTCGAAATTTTCATGGTCTCTCTTCAGGAGTGCAAGGGGTTGAATTTTATTTTCTTTCATTTCTTCGAAAGAAATGTTTATATTATTCAGGCTAGGATGAAGTTCTAATTTCTTCGATATCAAAATTGTCACGAATGAAGTACCCTAAATAGTGTCCCGACATCGTTTTCCTTGAAGTTGTTTACTTGTCTGCTGATAGTGTCAGTCTCATATTACTTCGATAGATAACCTTCTTTGCTTCGATATTTTTTTAATATTTTGTAGACAATCAAAAATGACATAACATATCAAAAGCTCATCTTGGTGTCATTTGATTTCGAAAAATGACAATAGATGTACTATAAACAAACAGATATTACTAACTTCTAAATTATGACCTTTTTCATTCATGCTAGCTTAGTCAATAAATGATATACAACATTTGAAATAGCTCAGTTTTTCCAGCTGTTGATAATATATCTTTTGCTATATTACATGAAAAAAAACTCATGGACTTGTAAAAGTATAATCCTATTAGACATTTATGAGACGATTAATTACTATTTTATTACTAGGAGTTAGCTAATGCTGCAAGGTCATCAAGATCATCTTTACTATAAAACATCGAAATGAGCTAAACATTTGGATTTATAGGTTTTAAATGATAGCGGTCTCTTATATTATTGAAATACATAAGATCGATTTTGATTCATCCAATGATAAATAGAGATTCGAAAATTTTCTTTTATGACTGTAAAATAGGAAAATTATTTTTGTTAAAGTGTTCATTAGTGTGTACTGGTTATAATCTGTAAACTATGTTGTGTAATCATTTTTCAAGTGCAAAACCTAAAATACAAACGAAGTAAAATAACGAAAAGAAAGTGGTATTGAAAGATGTGTTCATATAGGGATGCACCAACTGTTACAACATGATGTCAAACACGACATTTTTCCTTGGGAGAATTGTAGTTCACTGCGAATTGTTTTTATCAATCGTGATTAATTTTTCTTGCTCTATTCGAAGTTGTAGTTGAAAATCATAAAATGCAAAACAAAGGCTTCTAAAGTGGTGAAAAATTCGCATTTTTTAGTTTGTTTTTCGACTAACTTCAACTGATTTTGGAGGTCTGTATTTTGTATTAGACAAAACCTAAGAATAGATTCAAAAAGAGCGTTCAAAACTGGTCACAGCTGGTATAAATAATCG
Organism: Rotaria sp. Silwood2; assembly: GCA_905329745.1. NCBI lineage: Eukaryota > Metazoa > Rotifera > Eurotatoria > Philodinida > Philodinidae > Rotaria > Rotaria sp. Silwood2. Next base: position 314,688 of record CAJNSZ010000040.1, read on the forward strand.
ATCGGAATCCGATAGTTTTCAATTCTGGAAATGTTCTAATCTCCGATAAGAAATTCAATGAATTAGATTTATCCCTGCTTATAATAACACATGTCCAGTATTGAGAATTACCAAACTCCTAGCGAATCTTCATATTAATTATGAACGCTCTTTCGGAATCTATTCGTAGATTTTGTCTAATACAAAACAGAGACCTCAAAACCAGTTGAAATATATCGAAAAAACTAAAAGTTGCGAAGTTTTGACCGATTTCGAAATCTTTGTCTTGTATTTCATTAAACTCAACTACAGCTTCTAATACAGCAAGCAAAACTGATCATGGCTGATCTAAACAATCCAAAGAAAACTATGCCCTTAACAAAGAAAAAATGTCATCTTTGACATTATATTCTAGGAAACGATATATCCCTAGATTCATACATTATCTAAAGGTCAAATGAATAATTTCATTTATTATATTAATACTCTGAATGGTTCAGAGCAGTGAGTAAAATTGAAAATTGAGCTATGATAAAATCTGTTTGATTTTATAAGTCCTTAGTTAATAGTTAAATTTTGTATTGTTTATAAGAAAACAATATTTTATATGCATATAATAGAAATCAAAACGAAACTCAGGAGAAAAGATTGAAAAATATTAAATAATTTAATGGAACAACAAAAAATTTACCAATTTTTTGAATTTACTATGAACATATCGTGATAGAATTTTCTCAAGATCAAGTTATGTACTGAACTTTCTAATCCCTTGGAACAATCGACTAACTCTCAGGAAAAGAAAAACTTAGTCGATATATTATGATTATTAGTGTTCAAGTTTGTGCACATGATCGATACTAGTCTCAATCGTAAAATTCATACTCGTTTTCTCAGATGACAAAAAATACGCACAAGAGTCATCATAGTCTTGCTTTAAGGATGTAGATTTTCTCCTTGCCCAGATCCTATTTGATTCTTCAATCGGATCTTTTAGACCGAAATTATCAGAATAGATATTTTCAGAACCGATTGAAGTAAAAAAAAAAAAAACTTGATCTCGCATATATTTATCAAGTTCTATGCAAATAAACTTTTATTAAACTAAATAAAAAATGTTCGATCATAAAAACACGAAGACAAAGTCGACACCTGCATTAACTACCGGCCTTTTCGCTTGTATTCATAGTTTAGTTTCTACAACTGAATTCTATTTTCTATTGTAATATATATTTTTATTATTTCTTTTCTCCAGACGAAATCGATGTGGCATTAAATCAAATATCCGATTTACATACACGTATTGTCGAAATGGATCGTCTTCGTAAACAACTCGAAGCCGAAAAATTATCATTAAATTCGACAATCGAAGAATATCGTGAACAATTACATATTGAAATATCAAAATACAATTCATTAAGTAGTCAATTTGAAAAACTTCGTCTTGATTTTGAAAAGAAGATTGCTGAAAAAGAAGCAGAACTTGATGCACTTCGGTAAGGCAAAACAAAAATAAAATAATAACTTTTCTTTTTCGTATTAAAAATAAATTTTTACTATAAAATTTAACAAATATATATATATATATTTAGAGTAAGTCATCGAAGACAATTAGAACAAATGCAAACACAAATTGAAGAACTTGAATTACGTTATAAAACAGATATTAGTCGTCTTAAGTCGAAATTTCAAATTGAAATCGATGAACTTCATCTTCGTTTCGAATCACTCAAAAAAGTTAAAGCTGAATTAGAAAATCATCTTAAAAAAATTCAAGCTGCTCTTAAAGAAACACAAGATCATCTTCTCGAAGAACAAGCATTACATGAAACAACACGTGATGCACTTACAACAGCTGAAAAACGAAATGGTAGAAATTTCATCTTATTAAAATTGAAATCAAAACTTTTTTTTTTTTTTCATTTAGGCATGCTTCGGGGTGAAATCGAAGAACTTCGTATATTATTTGAACGTGTATGTTTAATTCGAATTCATAGTTCTATTTCCTTTTCTTTGTTTTGATAGAGTGAAAAAGCTCGTAAAACAACTGAACTTGAATTACATGATTCCGAACAACGATTAACTGAAACAACATCACTTGCTAATCGTGCTATTGCTGAAAGAAAGAAATTTGAAGCAGATGCAATACAATTTCAAGGAGAAATTCTTGATATACGACAAGAACTTAAGATTGTTGATGAAAGAGTAAATCAAAATTTCTTACAATACTTACAGATTTTAGAAAAAATATTCCTTATCAAAATAGAAGAATACTTCTAATAATTTATTATTTTCTCATTGGCATGACTTACTGTTTCGAACCCTTAGAGAATGGATACATAAGTCTTGATATAATAATTAAAAACCGATGTAGAAGCATCCACTCTTTCTGATCTCATGTTCGATAAAATAATAACAAGGATAAGGGGACTGCTCAATGAAAATATCATCGTTCCCTTCAGATCATCATCAAAACCAACTTTCAATTTCAAATTTTGCACTTATAAAGTTCTTAATAGGACTAATTTATGATGGAAATATCATATTTTCTAGTATCTTCTATTCTTAGATGGTGACATTGAAAATTTTTGTTTTTATGCGAAAAATCAAATATTGTCCACATGTATATTATCTCAGGATAGAACATACTATAAAACTGTATTCTATCATAATCAACTAGTTCCATGGACGATTTATGCAAAATTTAAACTTGGAAGTAGATATTGAGAATCATCGGAAGAAAATCATGATATTTTCAACGAAAAACTCACTAGAAAAGGCTTAACTTATGTAGAACGACTCAATGACAGTAATCTTTTTTGACTTTCTTCAATCTTAGTAGGATCTACCAAACAACATAAAACATACCTCAAAAGCTATTTATTTTTTATCAATGTTCTCTGATAGGACTCGATCAGTTCTCAATTCAAAATTCATATCAAATGAACGAAATAATTGTTCGAACTGATCTGTTCCAATAGTTCAATTTCCCGGATTGAACTATTTGAAAAAGTTCTTTCTATTTTGGGAACAGCATTTCATTAAGAAAACAAAAGTTTCTGAAGCTCAGAAGTGCCTTTCTTAAAAATAGAACAAGAATTGTTCGGACTGCTTTATTTTAAGAACTGAACCATTCGAACAGATGCGCTTAGATCAGAAAACATTGTCAACAATTTGTCAGATCTGAACTAGAAGTGAACTTGTTGACCTCTATTCTCTGATCGAGGTCATTGAAGCTAAATTTTTCGGATCCGATGGGATCTATTCCTTTTTCAGTCAAAACTTACTTAACATCCGTAAATTTAATGACTATAGAAAATAAAGAATTAAATGTTGTTAAATTTGTTTTTATATTATAAAAATATTTATTCAATTATTTTATTAGGCACGAAAATTGGGTGGTGAATTAATTCATCGTGATGAAGAAATTCGTCATGAACGTGAAAAAACTGCTGAAGCTGAAGCATCAAAACGTGCATTAGATCAACAATTACGTGATTGTAGTGCTAAGATTGATGAAGCTGAAGCTTATGCACGTGCTGAAGGAAAACGTATGGCAGCCAAATATGAAGGACGAGTATGTTTTCACTTCATTTCTTTAATTAAAAGAAAACATAAATATTTTTTTGTTTGTTTCAATAGCTTGCACAACTTGAAACAGAAATTGAATTAGAACGTGCTCGTTATCAAGAACTTCTTAAAGATTTACGTCGTAATGAAAAACGTCTTAAGGATGTATTAACTCAAGTTGATGAAGAACAAACAAAAGTACTTTCACTTACAGATTCATTGAGTAAAGTTAATGATAAGATGCGTATTTATAAATCACAAATTGAAAGTGCTGAATCATCAGCTGCACAAGGTTAGTTTTTTTTTTTCAAATTTCAAGACATTTTTTTTTGGAATACTTTTTCTATTTTATTCTAGTATTAACACGTGCCCGTCGTCTTGAACGAGAACTTGAAGATGCTGAAGAACGTGCTGAAATGGTTACAACAACATTAATCCGTTCACGATCTGTTCATCGTACTATCGATCTTGATTAAAATGAAGCAATCGATCTTCTTTTTCTTTTTCTTTTTCTTTTCTTGTCGCCTATAATTATTATTCATATTTTAGATAGGTTAGGAATCGCTTGTATCTTCTTGTTTCGTTTCAATTATCTATTCACCTATGCTTTAATCTTTTTTTTTTAACCATTCCCTCATCACACTTATACATCTCTCATTGAACAAAATGCCAACATTAATTCATTCTTCTATTTGATTTTCAATTGTTGATCTATCAAAAAATAAAATCTTTTTTTTTTCAAAAATCTCGAAAAAACCAGCACTAAATATCATCTATTTTTATTTTGATAATCGATGACTAGCAGAGCGGTATACTTGAAATCAATATGATTATGTTTCTAGTTGAGATTTTTATTGATCGAAAGACATCACAATTAAAGAGTATTCCATTCCTCTTGTTTTCTCGATCATTTCTGGTTGTCGAAGACAGTACAATCAATCAACTTGAAATTTTTACCACAGATAGAGTACTTAAAATAAAAAGTTCGAAAGAAGAAAAAATTTCAAGAAGGCTCTCTTAATTTCTTATGAAATCCTGAATTTTTTATAGGACTACATCGGGCCTGCTTATGACTCCACTCTAACTTTGTCCGACAGAACTGAAATTTTTATCAGTGATACTTGGAAGCATTCTTTAGAGATTAAGTTAGCCGTTAATTAAGAATTTCGAAAACTGATATTTTTCATTTAATTCTTCTACAAGTTTTGTTTTTGAATTGTTTTAATTTGACATAGAAAAATAATTTTTTATTTTATGATCTTAAAAATACCAGAATATAAAGAAAAAAAATTAAATTTATTCAAATGATTGTTCCAACTTTCGTCGAAAGTAAAAATGTTGAAAACTGAGATGCAAACTTTTGAGTATTTTCTTCATTAAGAGCATTAAAGAATCAAGCAGTTAAATATGAAATAAAATGTTTATTATAGAAAAAGAATAAATGAAAGACAAATAAAAATACTTTGAAATATTAGTTTATCGATCTTAAATAATGCTCTTAGTGTACAATCATAACTTTCTTGTGAAAAGTCAAATATATCTTCGAAGAAAATAGTGAGTGTAAGGTTTAAGTCAAAGTTTTGTGCTCGCCTACTCCTTTCTCTCATACCACATTTGCCATTTGATCAACATAAAAAGTGGGTAATTGATCAAAAAATAACTCTAAAAAAATAATCAATACCAGTTTTTTTGTGCCGTGATCGAGATATGTAATTGTGCATTATGAGCTACTGCTGTAGATATAACAGATACTTACAACAGTCTTATTTTCCATTTAATTCAATAGTTACAACGATAATAATTGCTTAATTAAGAACAATGAAATGCGAAAATGAAATATAGCGAGCAAATAGCAACAATGCAAAGAAAAAAATTTCTGTTTCAAATGCAGAAATAAATCAAACAAATCGTTACTTTGATGATCAATTATCTTCGAATAGAATTATTGTCTATGAGGGATTTTTCACTTCACCTAGTTTGTATTAGTTTAATGAGGCTAAAAAACACATATGAGTTCCATATTTCAGCCCCAAAGGGGCTGCGCTAACAAGTTTTTTTTTGCTACAATAGACGACAAACCGTGAAGAAGATCAAATGCTACAATGAGATAATTATTATATGTATTATGCAACGTGCTAATTCGACTTTGTAATATTGTTGTTCATTTATTTTCTTGATTCAATGCGCTAGAAAACGATTGAAGTATAATATTCTGTGCATGATTTTCTTCTGCTTTCATAAAATCGATTAAATCTCATCTATTTGCATGATTTCGATAAAAACGAGAATTTATTCTAATCTGATAACCTGCAGCTATGATATGGATGGGGATGTATCTTTTCTTCAGCCAAACATCTGTACATCATAAGCCGATAATGATCGTGCAATCTTTATCCAACATCGTTCAAAACAGTCTTTCTTTTAGAATTTTACTTTGTATTTTTATAAAGTTTTTTTTTTGGACAATTTTTATTTCTCGACGGAAGTTGAGTTTACCATCCAAAGTGCTAATCTTTATCATTTTGAAAATAAACTACTATTGGATTGGTATATGTTCCGAAAACAAGATTTGATATAGAGTAATTCTAAAATTTATGCTGAAACTAAAAATCATTTTGATTGAAATTTAAACTTGAAAAATCTTTAAAATTTGAGTTTCGGACTAACACACTTTTTTTCTTTTATAGACGAGAAAGAATATATACACTATCCAATAGTACTAGGAAAAAAGTATCACCCCATGTAGATCAAGTTTTTATTGCAGAATTATAAATTCATCAAAATGTTAGTAATTTGTTTTATTTCTGTCATATCCTTGAAACGTTCTATTAGTATTTTCATGCTAATAATCATAAACTAATCAGATAAGATTCTTCTAACTATTCAATACATTCTATCACTCATTGATTTTCTCAAGCTATTAATCTTTCATTATGAAAAGAATAGTTTTTCGCATAACTGAGAACATGAATAATTTTCTGACAAATAGATAGGCCTAATCATATAGTTATCAAGTCGATCAACTCTTACCTTGATATTTTACCTCGTCTGAACACAGCATGGTTATAGATTATAGGTCAATCGATATCATATGCTTTTCTAGTCAAAGTAAAGGTCTTTACTTATTACTTCGCTAGCAATCATGACATTTATTAAATGAGATCTCAAATAAGTAACAAAAATAAATATCTGTTATTATGGTTTATTTCATAGAACACCACAAAATATAAACGAATAAATTATCATAATCACCATATATTAAACTAATCTTATCTTTTGGATATAAAAGATATAAATATATATCCATACAATTAGAAATAATAAACCTAAGAAGACGAATACACACAGCTGAAGTGAAAAGGAAAGAAAAACAAAATAACAAGTCATTGAAGTTTTGAAATAAATATTTCAAAATAAACAACTTCATTCAACTTTTTTTTCTAAATTTCTTTTAGTAGCTTTAGCTGTTTTTGATTTTGAAGCCAATACCAATCGTAATATCAGTAAAAATGCAAGAAATATTGCTCCACCAATATATTCCATACTAAAATGTAATTTTTGAAAAGCAATTATCATATTTGTTATTATCACAAGTAACACCACATTTGCCATTGATTGTGAAAAAGCTATATGAAAAAAAAAAAAATAAATATCATCAATAAAGTTTTCGTTTTTTTTGCAAACCTCCACCAAGAATCAATAAACTTCCTGAAGACATTTCAGCAACACCTACAGCTATGCGATAATTTTTTGCATATGGACGCCACCCAGTTAAATGATAAAATGGAAATTCTTTATTTAATTTACCAAATTCATTTCGTATTTGTGTATGATATTCAGGAAAAAATTGTGGTGTTAATTTTATATGACCCAAAAAAATAAATATCACACCAACTACAACACTTAATAAATGTAAACCAAGTGATGCCATATGGGTTTTTTTTTCTATAAATAAAAATTAATATTTTATTTCAAATATAATGTCTCCAAAGGTCAGTTAACCGAATAAAAAATTGAATATCTTCATCATAGTGTAACAAACTAAGGTAATTGTTTTTTTACTGATGTCAAGAGATGTTCGTATCTTGAAGAAACTCTTCCACTCCTTGGAGTCTTTGGAGAATGCCTCATCAGAAAATTTTGAAATTTTCAGAGTACATCAATCTTCATGAGTAGAGCAAAAGTTGTCTCAGACTCGGCATTTCCAAATGCTTCCTTTTATAAGATATCGGAATCGCAAAGACTCGAAGTCATTCTCTTAACCGCTCCATTTTCTCAGCTGCAACACATTACATAGAGCGGAAACTTTGGTTTATATATACTAGGCTTTATTTGAAAATGTCTAACTTTTTTAGTTTTTTTTTGTATTGTCTTCGATTCAAATAAAAAGACCAAAACACAGAACTTATCGTGAAAAATACGGTTTTTCCATAGAATTATTGTCATAAAATCTAGCAAAAATCAGTAGAGCAATAGTTTTCAATACAAACAGAAGTAGGTACTTTAAATAGTATCTAGTATAGTAGGATTTACTAGACGTACTTAACTAACAACGAAGACCATTCATTTATATGGTATTCAACAAAGCACATTTCCGTATTGAGAAGAATCGTTTTGATGTATTACGATTGATCTCGACATGAAAATACAGTCGTTCCCGATAACTTTCAGCTAGCAATCTCTTCAGCTAATGTATAGCTTCTGACTCAAGGAGGAGAAAAGTGAGACTCCATAAGGTGGAGTACAGATGAAGTACAATGAAGTACAGCTGGAGTGTAGTGAAGCACAGCGGAGTACAGCTGAAGTACGTACTCCTCGTACGTCATCTAGATTCCAGTTAGACTTCCCGATACTTCACCTGTACTCCAACTTATGAAGTCTCGCTTTTCCCTCCTTGTTCTGAGTTCATATTTCTCTACAGAATAGTAGACCACCAGTTGATAATAACTTCCAAAAGATTCATCGTTCTTGTAGAGTTTTGATTCAGATGTTGAATTTTCTGTTCTAGAGTCAAAATTTTTTAATAAAATCTTAGTTTCAAATTTTGATCTGAAACTTTGCTGCATTTAAAGTCTCGTACAGAAAGCTTCAGAATTCTCGTAGCAGTATCTCCGAGATATTAGTTTTTCAAAATCTAGTCATCTCTCCATTTATATTGTGTAAAATGTAAAGATTTTGAAAAATTGATATCCCGTAAATAGTACAAGCAAAAATTCTGCAATTTTTTGCACGAGACCTTGGCTACAGCAAAGTTTCAGCTCCAAAATTTGAAATCAAGATTTTGTCAAACAATTCTGCATCATAGTCAAAATTTCATAAAAGAACGAATTCTTGGTAAATTATTATCAACAGATGGTTTGCTACCATTCGGCGAAGTATGGACTCAGAAGCTGTACATTAATTGGGAAAGTCCACTTGTTGAAAATAATCAGGAAAAGTTGCATTTCTATGTCAAAGTTAGTAGTAATACATCGTAACGATTCTTTTCAATACTTTTCTTGAGAATATGAACCATGAACAACCCATTATCATTGATAGAAAAGTCGGCCTATTTGATCAAACGATGACGGAGATACTCAATGTTTTCTTCAGCTAACTAATTTTGGAGTGACGATGTTTTTTTTTTAATTTTTTAACATGATGTGACATGAATGAATGAATACATACAATAGATATATAATTATGAACCAATCATATAAAGCCACAATCTTTGTTTGGCAGATTGAGTTAGATATGCATTTTTGTTCTCTTGAATAGAGGAGGCCAATGTTAAGAAACAGAACGAGAATGAGAATATCCGATGGTTGATTTATTTGCTAACAGCTGTTTTTTTTATGAATAATGTCGAGTAAAAAGGTATGAAATTTGCACTCTTATTCAATGTATAAGAAAAAAGAATAGTTTAGTTCGTTATATAAATTCTGATCTTCAAAAGATGAGATATATGTGTAATCTTAAAAAAAATTAATTCTTTGAGAATAGAATTCTGCAAAAATGAATCTTTAAAACAACAGTATTGAATAGAACAATTGAATCAAGCATTTTTAAAATAAAATAATCCTTCATTATTTTTCATTTTAGAGTCGTGATTCAAGTAAAACCAAACATTCAAGCAAAGTATATTTATATCATATATATTGAATTGTGATATTATTCTTATTGTTTTTTTTAGGGTGATAATCGAGAAGAAAAACATGGACGAAGTTCAAAAGATTATCGATCAACAGCTGATGATCAAGAAGGATCATCATCACGTCATCGAGATGTATTTTATTCTATAAAATAAATTTAATTATAATCGTTGCTTGTTTTCTTCTAATAGAAATCCGAATCACATCGACCAAAATCTAAACACAGTAGTAAAACAAATAATCTTGATCAGGATGCTATAGCATTAGCTGAAGAAGAAGAACGTCGACGACGTAAAAAACAACAACGTAAACAACTTGAAGAAGAAGAAAGACTAAAACGTGAAGAAGAAGAAAGATTAAAACGTGAACAAGAAGAATATGAAGAAGAACGACGTCGACGAAAAGAAAAAGTAATTTTATTTTTAATTTAATAATTAAAAATATTCTGCTTCTGTTTGTTTGTTTTTTTGTTTTTTTCATTTTAAAAGAATCGAGATTTAGAAAATGGTGATAGTCGAAAACATAAAGTAACTATTTTTCTGTTTATTATATTATCTTATTTTTAAATTTAGTCATCTCGAATTAAATCTCCAACATTAGATTCACCACCACCACCATCTACCAAACATGTTAGTGTGTATCCTCTTTAGAGAAATTCAATCATTATATTTGAATATTATTTTTTATTTAGAAAAGTAAACCCATCGAAAAAGATGATAATTATAGTGATGATTTCGAACAGGTTTGATTATAATGATTAATTTAGTTCTCAAAAAATATTCTTTTATAGAATTATGATGATGATTTTGATGATGAACCTATTCCACCACCGGTAAAAGTAATTATAGATTTCTTATTTTTACTTGATCGGTTTTGAATTTATATATGTTTGAAGAGGAAGAGAGCATCTGTTGATAAATTAAATATATATGTTGTACATCAATGAGAGATCGGTCTACAACATACATACCTACAAAATGAGTCGTTGCGTTTTTTTTCTTCTTTTGATGGAATAGTCTTTGAACTTCTTAGTTGTTTTTATTTTCTGTAATCGATTTCTATGTTAACCTCTTAATATAATATTTGATTAGAAGCGTAACAGATCAGATAATCGATCTGATCTAGAGAACTGTTCGATTCAAACAACCGTATTTTACAAACTGTTTCTTTTGAATAAGTCGCTTTATAAAAAATTCAATAGTTTGAATAATTCTCTGATAAACAATGGCCAACTCAAGGTTAATAACTTACTTAAAGCTTGCTGGAATCTACGTCAGATCGATACCTGTAACTTTTGAAGATTATTGAAGATTTATTTCTGTAATTTTTTGAAGACTATCTATGAATACTACCTATCATTTTTTTGCGTTTTACCTTAGAGTCACTGACACACTGATTACACAGGGTCGATATCTCCACTAACATAGAGTACTTCGAGTAAAGCTAAAACTAGAAGATCTGTGGTTTTTCATGTTTCATAAACTTCCCAACGTCTGAAAAGGTCTCTCGGAGCATCGTGGAGTGATTTGGTGCCTTATGAACAGGGTCATGCAGAGTAAGACTTTCTCGTAACTTATACCTTAGTCTAAAGCAATTTTCGTATCATCGGCTTACGATAGCCTAAAAGCTTCGAATCCTTACTCTATCCTAAGATTTCCAGATTTTGACATATGAAAACGCACAGTTTTCTTCATTATATTTCAGCACATTTGATTGATTTTCAATAATAATCAAATACAAAATTATTATATGCTTCAAAAGTTTCGTAAGAATAAAATGTCATTAACAATGTCACTGTTCAATTCTATGTTCTTTCTTTCAAAATTCTTCCATTTGCACTGAAAATATGTTCACTTGTAACTAAACTTGCCGGAGCACCCAATAGTCTCTTTCCAATATACTAAGTTATCGATAACTAAATCAGCATTTGTCCCGCCAGTTCAATACTGATTCTTCTTTACCAAAACTCCATTTTGCTTTAACATAGCGGCCAACTTCTGCTAAACCAGAAAGATGTCAGGATCGTCTTCAAAGTTACTTACAAAGAAATTTTTAGCAATATAAACAACACTAAACATTTTTATATCACACTTATCCTACCCCTGAACTTTGCTTTCCCTAACCCTGCCTATGAAGTCGTTTGAAATTTTCGAAGTCTACACTGTCTCTGTCGATATTATGGACTGTCAAATAGTATGAGATACCACATCTACAAATTCTCGAAAAGTGATTTATGCTATCGCAAGATAAATCTTAAAAAGTTATCAGCATCAATCTGACGTAGATCCTGAAAGGTTATAGATAAGTTGGTTATGGACTTATACTTAATTATTCTTTTCGATTTGAATTCCCTTAATAGATTGTAATATTTAAATATATGCAAAATTTATGATTTTTTAATCATGATCACAGGAATTAGACTTTCTTTTGTCACAATGTCATACATATTATGAATTTGTTATGTTCTTTTATTCAGTTAGTCTCTTCATTTTTAGTAAGCTGTCTTTTTATTTATTTCTCGACATGTATCAGACTACAATAATAAATATATTATATAAGCGTTTTCAAAAAAATTTTGCGAGAGTAATATTAAACTTAATAGAAGACATAACAATGCTGTTGTACAATCAATAACAATATTCTTAAAATGTAGAGTTGAAATATTTACTCATATTCAATACTATTGAATAAAAATATTTCTTTAGGTTAGCCTATGAAATTTGTTATCTCAATCTCATACAAAATGAAAATAATTTTTATCTAATCGATCTCTATTAACTTGATTTCCTTGAAATAATTTCATTTCAGAAATCTTCTACATCATACAAAGACGATAAGTCTCGTTCAGCTTATAACGAAGTAAACATTTCATCTTCATTTATTTCAATAATACAATTTTGTTTCTTTTTTTTTTGCACCTAATTAGTCACCTTCAACAAGAACTTATCCTTCATCTAGTGCTAATGATGATACACAAGTTTATACAAGTTCACGTCGTTTTCATTCTCATGATTTGTCTGATCGTATTCGACGTCGTTATAAAGATTTATCTCGTTTAATTGAACTTGATCGTCAATCATTTAATATTCTTGATATGGCACCAATGCCAGCTCATGCTGCTTATATACGTGATATTGGTTTAAATAATAAAAAAAATCAATTATCAAATAACATTGATAGTGATACTAGTTGGACATCAAATGTTAAAATTCAAACAAATGATGATGCTGAACATGTTCAATCCCAAACAGATGAAATTGATATACGATCAATGTGGACACAACATCCTAGTGACAGTGAACATACAGCATGTGGTAGTGGAAATACAAGTGATGAAAATCAATTTTCAGGTTAATTTAAAAGAAAATTTTATTTTTATATATTTTGTTTCTCTCCAATTATTAGATGTAAATAAAACACGTGAGAATGAAGAATTATTACGTATGCTCCGATTAGAAACCGATCTTGGACGATATCAAACATTTGTTATTAATGCTGGAAAAGTATATAAAAGAAAATTAATATTTTTAAGATTTCTTTTTTTTTGTCTTGTTTGTTTTAGCTTATATTTGCATTACTTGATGAAGAACAAACAAGTAATACTAAATCAAAATCAAAACGATCAAAAGATAATGATGAACAAGATGGAATGCAACGTGAATCTGATCTGAATTTTTCATCTGGAGTTACTATTCTTCCAGGTCTTTCATTTAAATCAGGTAAAAAAAGAAGAAGAAGAAGGAGAACTTTCATTCAAATTTATTTTATATATATATACATGATTATAGAAGTATCGATTGTTGCTGTTTGCTTTTGTCAAGATAAACCTGAACAAGTAGCTGTGTTTTATGAACCAGTTTGTTAAATTCTTTTTCTTATTTAAAGTCATTTGTTTTGGTTTTCTTTATTCAATATTTTAGATGTATACAACAAGTTATGGTGCAATTTATAGTGTACGAGATCCTGAAAAACCGTTGAGATTATTAAGTTGTGAAGCATCAATTCGATGTTGTTCTTCGTCTTTGGCTTATTTATTTGCTGGATGTGTAAATAAATTATTATGACTTTTAAAAGAAGTGCCGTAGATATTTTTTGAATAACTTTTGACAGAAAGAAAATAGTGAGCTACGGTTTTCAGTAGAACAATGAGAAAACCCAGCTGGCTGCGTCCATGAGTATTGCAATTTGATTGACCAGCAATGAACTAATCAGAATAATTCTTAGTGAACATTTTAAAAACGGTATTCTGAGGCCATTTTTCAGTTGACTTTTATTGTTAATGTGGATCGTAGATAGTAAAAATTGTTTTCTTTCTATCTACGTAAGATCAACATTGTTAACTAGTTGGATACAAGAGTTAATGGGACTTTCTATAAGCTCTCGATTTCAGCTAGTTGACATAGGGAATAATTCACCGTGTTGAGTCAAGTGACGATATTTATTTTTGGATTCGAAATGATCTATCCCTATTATTTAAATTTGTGTAGCATGTAGACTTACTATGCTCTATAGCGATAGATTTTGAAAATACAGAACGAACAGTGTTTGATTATTTCGAATTGAAAAGCAATTAACGCCATTCAACTCAGCATGGCGCATCATCCTTGTTTAGATATTCTACCAGGTAATCGCAGATTAATTGGCTGAAATCGGTGTCAATAAAATCCTTAGTACTGTCGAACAGAATAAGCTAGCAATATCAGCCTTGCACAGATTGACAGAGAATAATTTTTCCTATCTATTGATCATATTAACAATCAAGGTCAACTGAAAATTAGCTTCAGAATATCGTCTTTGAAAATCTTTACCAAGAACTCAGCGGATAGGTCAATTGTTGGCCTATTAAATTTCAGCACACATTTATGCATGCCTGTATTCCGTTTGTAATGGTAAAAACGGTAGCTCTCTATCTTGTTCTTATCAAAGGCAATTCAAAGAATATTCATGGTTCTTTTTGTTTAAAATAGATACTACTAGTTTTCTTCATTTCAATAAAATATGAATTCTTTTCAATAGAATGATGGATCAGTAGTTTTATTTGATACAAGTGAACCAAATAAATATAAACCTGGTTCACAAAGTCCAATTCCAAGTAGTCCAACATTTTCTACAGGTAAAAAAAAGACGGAAAAATAACAATGAAAATTAGAGAAATTTTCTTTAGCAAATATACAATTTAATGATCGTCATTATAATGAAGTCATTCGAGTATTACCGCTGCGAACAACAAAGTAAATCAGATATTTGTTATTGTTTTATTCTTTTCATGTATCTTCAATTGAATATTTGTATAAAAAAAGTATGACAAATAAAGTTGATCGATCAACGAATTCATTTTCTTTGGCTTCGCTCGATCGAGATGGTCTTATTATTATTTGGGTACGAATAAAGTTTTTATTTTTGTTAATTGTATATAAACAAAAAAGGGTTTTATTTGAAATAGTCGGTTGTTGAATTAATGCAATCAGATGAAGCTGGATCCATTGCTGATTTAGGTCTTAAACCAGGTGGAAGAGTTCGTATGACACAAACTTCATCCATTCAAATTAAGCAATCGATACATATGGCTAGGTTAGAATGAGACAATCTCTTTATTAAAATGCTCAAATGAATCTTTTTATATAGAGATTCAATTCAAGCCTATGATCTATCATGTCCAATAAGTGATGTTGACAATCTTTATGTAGCCAGTAATGCTGTATGTCTATTGATTTATTTATTTTATTTGAAAATATTAATTTTCATTTTTTTAGAATGCTGTTTATCATATGACACGATATGGAGAAATGGGTTCACCATCAAAACTTCGAATATCATCTGATATAGGTCATTTGATATAAACTAATTATTAATTGAAATTAAATTTTTTTTGTTTAATTTCTTTTTTAGAATCGCAAATCGAAGTAACTTGCTTAGCATTTAATCCTATTATAAACAAACTACTTCTTGTTGGAACTGGTCATGGTCAATTGAATTTATATACCACAGGGCGAGGTAACAAAACATAAGATTAATATTTTTCAAGTGAACCCATTATCTATCGTTACAATAGTTTTACAAGAGGCACTGATAGAATGATCTTATAGACAAAGTATTAACCTCTCTAATATGTCAATAGTGTGATTAGATCTATCAGATATTCTGCTCCTGGTGTAGGATAGTTTTGATTACTCTAGTAACTATGCATTCGAAGAAAAGGGAGCTTGAGTAACATGATAAGTCCTGATTTATTTTTCCTTCACGACAGTATTGAATGGATAATAGAGTCCATCGAGTGGATCTCGAACCCGATCAGATCGAGATCGGGTTCAAATACGAAAATGTTGAACTCAATGCGTTCTACCAGGCAAAAGCAACTTATATCCTATGGTATTGGAGTAATAGAAAAAGAAAGAATTTATTACATAAAAACTAATTATAAAACAATACATCTACTATTGATACATATTGTCAAATATTTATCTATTTTTCTTTGAGATATGGGGTACAGTCAATAAAGACATTTTATTCATATTAAATACTATTGGAAGTGCTTACGTGATAATGTTCACAGCACATATAGTAATATTATATTTCGATTGCTCTCTGTCTATTTATTAGTACCAATAGAATTTATTTTGAATTCATTTTGCATCTTATGGCCTGTAATTCTTTCAAAGTATAGAGAAATCTTTGAAAGGTATATTAAATAATTAATAGTCCTCTTCCTCAATCTATATGATATTAGAAGTTTCAAAGATTAATACATCCTAAAAGTAGTGAATTTTTTGTTGAAAAGCAATTTTTTTAATTATCGACTTGTAAGACCGATATTTTTCGGACGGAACGATGGAATCCAAAATGTTTCTAGTGATCAATAGGAGGAGTAAAGGATAGAAAACAATATAGTTCAATTAATTGTAGATGAACCAATTCTAATTTGGCCACAAGCATTTCGTTCATCATCCATTGTTCTTAGTTGCAACTGGTCAGCCGGTCGAGCAAGTGTATTTTTTGCACATGATTCTCAAGGTTATATTAAATATTGGGATTTAACCAAAGATCCATATCAACCATTAGGACATGTTAAAATTGAAAAGTAAAAATTATTCTTTTTAACTTTTCTTTGTGTTCTTTAACTTATTTATGTTTAAAATTTATAGTCTTAGTCATTTTGTTCTATCAACAAGTGATCAATATGAAACAGCCTTTGCACTTGTTATTAAACAACAATCATCACAAATTGAAATTCATCAATTGAAACGAACATTTGCAACACATTCAGACACATTCATAGACAATTTTAAAAGCATTCTTAAAGAGATTATGACAAATGCATAATCAATCGAGTGTTTGTTTTTTCTTGGTTATTTTATTCATGTACAAATAAAAGAGAAGAAAACGATGGGTTTATATTACATGTTTGACAATTGATCATACTAGAACAGGAAAAAAAATTATCTTTGATAGTGAAATAAAAAAGAAATCTAACCTCCATTTGTCCACGTTCAATTTCTGATTGAATTGAATTAATTTTTTTTAATAGAATATTCTAAAAGAAAACAATATTTTCTTTTCAAATACATAAAAGTATATCAATAGATATTTACTCGGAGTACAGGATTATTCATCTGAGCTAATTGAGCATCAAGATTAGTTTTTTCACTATTTAAACGATCTAATTCATTTTGACATTCTTCTAATTTTGTTCGTGTTTCTTGTGATAAACCACCCGTTGTAGTATTGTCATCCAGATTTAAATCATCTTGTTGTTGCCATTGAGATTGATTAGTATTATCTTCTTCGATTGGATTTACGTGTGATGCTGTATCCATATTGCTTAATTCACCCATATCACCACTAAATAAACCTTCAAAATCCATTCGTTGATCGATATTCAGAGCTTGATGATGATGCTCGACAATATCTAAATAAAAAATAAAATTCTTTTTATTAAAACTTACGAGAAAACTTCTTCAGACAAATAAAAATTTTCTGGATCCTAACGTAATTTATTACACTTTTTTGTATCTGAACCTGAACTATATTCCAAACGTTTTCATTGAGACTTTTTATTCAGAATCTGATTGTCATTTCGAAAACACGAAATCCTTTGTTTTCGACAACTAGTACTACCTAGCATTAGCTAAGCAATTTTGACGATGATCTTATAACGATAATCAAATTATGATTCACTTATAATTTTAGTGTAGAATTCATTGGATAGGCTCCAAACCTAGACTTAGAGCTAATCGAGGTCAAAATTTTCTCACTCGCTTCATCAACGTTTTACAAATCCAGATCCGAATCGTACTCCAAGTTTCAACGAAATTTTCTAATACAAGTCTGATATTCGCTTTGAATTTTGTTACTAGCATACTAGTCACATTTCTCAGATAGTCTTGACAATGATCTTTGTATAATAATCAAATCATAATTGAATATTACTTTTAGAGTATGGTCCGGTGGATCGATCTCGAATCCAGTCCATAGAAAATCTCTAGATTCGAATCCGATGGATTCTACTACTATGACTAGACCCAACCTATGATAATTCGTTCTCTTGTTGCTTTTTTTCTCGAATTATGATCATATTACTGAATTTTTTAGCTGGGTGCAGGACAATCATAGAAAAGTCAATAGTATCAGGGTGATCTGAAATTTTACCCACAAAGGGTTCTTGTGATCTCTGTCATACATTTTAAGTTAAAGCTAGAATGAATGTTTTTTTTGCTGAAATAACAGTTTGTTAAGCAATGCACATATGTTAGAAAAAAAACGAGGGAATTTATGTTTGTCATAAATCTGTTATTCCAAAAAGACAACATTCGTCTTGCTGAAACCTTAGGAGTATGATAGGGATCATAAGATCATGTTGCGGGTAAAATTTCTGGTCAAAATTTTAACATTAGATTTTCTACCATATGTTCTACACTCGACTAGGAGTTCAGTAAAATAGTCATAATTCAAGAGAAAAAGTAACAATCCATCCCATTCAAACCGCTCGAAAACCACTGATTAACCGTGATTCGTATGTTTCATTTTTTTGTATCCCAGTGTATGAATATGTTTGAACTCTTCGAAAAATGTTAGATTTCAGTCGAAACAGCATTCTTTTGTTATCGTAAGCTCACTAAAGCCGTCTGTGCATAACTACATCAGCTGTTGTCGATTAATTTTCGAGCTTGACTATTTATTAAAGATGAAGCTAGAAAAATCTTCATTAGCTAGAGAGCCTAATCAAAAGGAAAAAGTATGACTCCATCTAACACAATATACAGTGGCATATTAAAATCGACCTTTTTTTCAGTTGAAATCGATCTCTTAAAGATAGAAAGCATTAATTTAATAGACAATTTGTAACAAAAACGTGATAGAAAAGGAGTAAATCCTTCGAACCGTTGATTGTGGTGGAAAACTAACCACATGAGGAGAGGAATGAATTATAATGAGTGGTATCTACTATCAGTCAATTCTACCTAGTTAAAGATGTCTTGTCTCAAAAACTTTTTATCTCCTATAGCGATTCTCTAACTAGTTAGTCTATAACAATGATCGTAATATTCATAGGAAATAACTGAATAAATGAACAACAGGAGTTAAGATCTGTCAGCCCATCTTATTTGAATACAGAACTATTCTATATTAAATTTTAGCTCATTTGAATATATTTTATCATCGATATCTGAAATAATATTGGAAAGAAAAAACAAAGCATTGCCAAGAGTAATCAGGAATAATTTTCTTTCTTTAATGAGGAATTATTACAGGTGAGAATTTGATTAAGTTTGCAATAGCTTAATAGTATATTTTAACATTTATTTTATAAGTTATTTTGAAAATTAGCACAAGAGATATTAATCTAGATATGTTGTCGTGTTTGCAATAGTTCTACTGTATTATCGTGACAGATGTATAATAAGTAATGAACGTATGTAAGGGACAAAAGAACGAAAAGAAATCAGCTATACATTAGTTTCTCCAACCAGAAATCTAGCAAATACCTCTACGATGAGCCGTACTAGTGATACTACCCAAAATACGTAAATTAGACTTTTTTCGGTCTAATTTTCAAAATAGTTTAGTAAATAAGTGTTCAAATAAATTTTTCAAAATTATTGTAAACTCAATAAGTCTTTGCTGAAATTATTACTCATAAAAAATGAAAATTATCAGCATATTATTTGGCAGCGTACGGGCCAGATATATCGAAAAATGTATTCTATCATGGAAGGTCTCAACTTCAAATTCCCAAAGTGATGGTTCACTTGAAGTTTTTAAAAGGTTGCAAAAATGAAAGTTTGATGCCAATATTTGTACAATTCAAGATTTCATCGACTTATCTATGTTATCGACAGGTCATTGAAATTTACTACAAACATATTCTTGTAAAAGAAGTAAAGTCAAAAAGTCGTGAGTCATTTCGCTTGTATCAACAGAACAGAAACTTAAAATCACTGATTGATCTTGACTTCAATCGTATTTTTCTATGGAGAATTGGAAAAATTAAAAAATCAACTAGTAACATACAAAACATTTCAGTAGAGTAACACTCATTGAAAGAACTGAATAGCTGAAAAACATTATGAAAATCCTACAAATCTATAAGATAAGGGGTCAGCATTTTCACCTATTAATAATTTTTCCGTGTATATAAATAGAAAAAGAAATGAAAAGTCTTTTATTTATCAGTAACATAGAAAATTGCTGTGTAAACCTACTAAGACACGACAGCGACAGGAAAGAAGAACAAATAGTGTATAATACGACACCTACTCAATTACAATATATCAATAAATTTTCAGTAGCCTGCGACAGTTTTCGTGAAAAGACTAATAAATAAGTCACTGCCATATTTCTACAGGAATTATAAAAAAAGAACTTTATGCAATTAAAAAATATATCCAAAGATAAATCAATACATTTTACTAGACCTGATTAAGGAAAGAAATAGTAATAATTAATAAGGTAGATTATGTAAAACAAAGATGAACGACGCTTAAAAATGACGCATATATTTTTTCAAAGAATTGAAAAGTACACTACAATTGAAGAAGAAGACAAATTAAGTCTAAAACTATCTAATTAAAAGAATAAATTTTTATGACTGAAGAAGAGTATGAACTTTTGCATTCAACAGAATCATAATCGGAGAAAATTCATAGATTACCCCAAAGATAATAAAGTAAAAATACCTCTAAGACAAATTGTTGCTGTTTTTAGGAACATTTAAATACAATGTAGCAAAATTATTAGCGAAAAAACTAGAGCATATACGTCAGAGTTGTTTTCATCATTAAAAACACATATTCTGCTATTGACGAGCTTCATTATTTGAAAATCTATACTTTCAAGATAAAATTAGTTTCTTTTGACATTACAAGTCTATTTACAAAGGTTTCATCACGACGAACGATAGGGTTGATTCTTGAAAAGCTTTATGGGCCATAACATTCTTGCATCTATAGTAGAGAAACAAGAGAATATTGGTGTATAGATTGTAAACAGTGCTATTAAATCTAATGACTTTTGGAAGTAGAAACAAAAGAAGCATACATGGTTCACAATGACAAAAATTTATACTAAATCAAACCGCTATTTATAGGTTTCCCGCTCGTTCCATAGTTCAAGGATCCATAAATAAATATTTATAAAGAAAATTAAAGCCTTGATTAAAAGATAATAGTCTGTTATCCTGAAAACGATTTGCAGATGATACCTATGTTGTTCTAAAGAAAGACGGAGACATCAACAAGCTAAATAAAAGTTTCTATAGTTTTGATCGAGACATATAGGATTTACCAGTAAAGGTGAGATCGATAGTTTTTATTCCGTTCTAGATATTTTAATTATTCATACACTATACAACTTAACTACAAAATCATTTTTCATTACTGTTTAGAGAAAAGCTACCTATACTGACTTACTTACAAGTGACAATCTTTCACTCCTGATACTTATAAAGTCAGCACCACAAGTCGCATGATTTAAAGAGCAATTAGGATCTGTTCATCTTTCGAACGAATGCAAGAAGAATTTGAGTTTATTAAGCTAGCTTCTATCAAAAATGGACAGCTCAAAATCTGATAGACGCTCAAGTGAAACTCTAAGTATATATTACGACAAAGATAACGCCATAAATCTCTGTTGATATTTTGTTCGTAGGAAAAGCAAACAAGACTTTAGGGAAAAGAATTAATAATACTGCCAAACTGATAAATTCTTAACTACAACTGGTGTTCATACATCAATTACCTCGGCATACATCGAAATTAGCCCACATAAAGAACCGAATATCTAAAGAACTTTATTTAAGCGTTGCATATTTAGTTGATTGTTCAAATTGTGATGTATCGAATGTAGCTGTACTCATTTGGAAAGCTAGTAGATTTCATGAGCACTTTGCTGATCTGAAATAAATGACACCATTAGGGGTCTCAACTATTATTTCAAGTAGTAAATCCCATTATCTTACGCTCACTAGAAAAAAAGAAAAGAAAAAAGTACTCAATATTTTTCAAAAAAAATGAAATATTGACAAAAAAATGTAATTACAAAAAAAGGAGATCAAATCATCCCTGAAAAAATACAAGAAATAGATATCGGATATGAAACGAACTGAATAGGTTGGAAACATTTTTGTAAAGACGCCGAACATATCGATAATAGGTACGAGAGTCATTATTGACCTTAAATAAACAATCAACATTAAACAAAGAAATCTATTTAGTGCCACTAATTGTTTACATAGTAGGGTAATAGTCTAATGAAGCATAAGTAAAAATCAAACAGTAACTAATACAAGCTATGGGAATGTAATAGTTATTGTTGTGAGCGCTCATAACAGTAGCTCGTTCCATGGTAAAGGTATATATTAAGTTTCTAGTTTAAAAAACTAACGAATGACTGATCTCTTTTTGTTCTTTGATTCTTACATATGTTTATTATTCATTATACTTTTGTCTTGATAATGGCAGTGGGACCGTCGAAACGTCAAAAATTATTTTTCAATTAATTGTTTTTGTGGTAATTTTCAAAAAAGTTATTAAATAAATGTTACCATATACTTTTAAAGCTACTTTGAACTTAATCAAATTTTTATCTGAAATAAATTTTTACTAAAACAACAAATGACAATGACTGTTTTTCAACATCATTTAAATTAAAATGTCATTGCTAGAAAAATGGTAAAATGAATCAAGATAATTTACTAATGAATTATCAATTAATAAAAATTTCGAATAATAAGACATCAATAGTCATCCATTTTACTTATTACAATTAAACATAAGCAAAATTAATTGTGTTAAAAATCGGCATAAGAATATGCCACAGGACGTGTATCTTGCAGGTCCTGCGGATGATCTATTTTGTCTTACATTGGTCCTGCACATGCAAGAACAGGACAATCTACTTTTTTAGGATGCAGAGCCTGAAGGATAATCCTTGGGCTGTGCAGGACAATCAAATCACCTAACTGAGCACGAACCAATGAAGTTCTGGTCTCAGAGTGGAACTCGTCATGGTTTTTCATTATTATCAATAGTAACCAGAACAGTACATGCCATATCAGCGACCATTGCTTCACCAGAAGATTTATTTAGCTCAGCTGAATTGACATTTACTCAAAGACGAACACGTCTATCATCAAATCAGATTGATAATATTATTTATCCGTTCTTATGAGAAATTTAAGAAAAAACTAATAAAAAGAAGACTTATTCTTTCTTTTCATTGTTCGTCTGTTTTATATGGATTACATGTTGACTTTTGTATCTTTATGCTTGTTTTATTATTGCTCTGCTTATCTTATGGTTGTCAAGTATTTTTTTATTGTCTATTTCGTCTCTACAGGACAACATGTGGTAAGGTTTATTAATATGATTATTGTACATGATTTTTGTATCAATAAAGAATCTATGATATTTGATATCGTACCTCGCGTATACAGACAAGTTTCATATTTTTGTTAAAAAATAGAAAAAAAAGATCATCTTACAGATCGGCCGCAGGAGAGTCCTTTGTCCTACCAGTCGTATCCTGCCAAGACAAACTTTTAATCCCCTACCTTGCGCCCTGCAAAATAGGTTGACTGAGTGAAAATATCCTGTATTCTGCAGGACAGAACGAAGAAAACTATCTCGCGACATTCTCTAATCAATATTCTGATCCGTAAATCTATTACAAACCTTTCTGTGATGTTTCTTCTTCATCGGATTCACTAACAGCACCACCAAATAGATCAGTATGTTCTTAAAAATAAAAATAAATATTTAAACAAAAAAAAAAAGAATTTCTTAATTTCTTCATACCAAGTGGATCTTTATCTATTAGTTTATGAACTTCTATTTCTTGATCATCCTCAATTACTTCCCATTTAACATCAATTGCTTCATTATCAGCTCTTGAAAAATTATTCAATTATTTATTTTTTAAAATAAAAACAAAAACCAATTTTCTTACCGAAATAAGCGTCGTACTTCTTGTTCCATTTCATCTCGATCTTGAGTTTTTTGTCGAGCTACTTTACGAAAACGACGCTTTCGTACATTTTTCAATGGTGGTGTTACTAAAATTATTAAATACATAAATAAATACAAAAAGAATTTGCTTGATTAAAATAAAATTATACATCCATGTGGCCATTGAAATTTTTTTTCTTTGTCTTTTTCTTTCTTTTTTTTCTCATTTCCACCATCAGATATTGTTGTTGCATTTGTATTTGATCGTTTCATTGTTTCATCATCATCATCATCATCATCACTTGAACTAAGATCACCCGGTAATCGACAAACAAGAATCTAAATTTTCATTCGAATTTAAAAATAAATCAAACTCTTTGTTTACTTGAGCTAAATCAGCTATTTTATATAAAGTTTTTCGATCAAATGTTTTATATGTTTCTGTTATACATGGTAAATCATAAAGGGTAGCTTTAAAAACAGTATCATCAAATTTAACACGACCATGTCTTCTTTCAGGATTTAAATCAAAAAAAAGACGTTCACGAATTTTGTCATCGCCAGATTCAATTAACTCACGTAAACGTGTTCCATATTCACCCTTGAGGAAATAAAAACAATTTTGAAAAAAAATTAAACTGAATTGAAAAAAATTACTGGCGGCATTCGAAGAATAAATTGTTGTTCAAGTTCAAATTGATCTTCATTTTTCTCCTTTTTTGTTGTTATTGTTGTTGATGATGTTGGTGTCGTAGACATCTGAAATAATTTACAGTTTATTACTCTTTTTTTTCTGTTGTTTTAAAGACTAGATTTATTGATAAGACAAGAAAAGAAAAAGAGATTATTTGTGTCGTCGTTTAGCTCTCATTACACTGGTAAAAGCGCCTTTTCTTGAACGTAATGTAAATGTAATACATTGATCATCAAGACAATGCATTAATTCTTTAGATGTTATTTTAAGATTAAGATCTGTTTTTATTTGTTTATGAAATTCTTCGAAATCGATCGGTTCATAACAAAGTATACGAGCATGTAACATTGAATTTGATTGAATGTAATTACAAACGATTTCTTTTAAAGGAATCGTAGGAGTTTGAAGTTTCGGTTTTTTTGGAAGTTTTTTTGTTGATATTGCATCGGAATCGGAAGTTAATATTGGTGTTGAGGGTTTCTTTTTTGGTTTCAATTTTTTAGTTGTATTTGATTGAGAACAATTTTCGCTGAGTGGTTCTAAAAGAAAAGGTATCATAGTAATTTTGTTTTACATAATATGAAATTATATAATATAGTATACTCTGATATAACAATCAGTTTAGGTATTAAATATTCTATTGAAGTCATAATATATATAAGACAGGTCAAATAGAGGATCGTATGTAAAACTGTAGAATAAATCTCATCAATGTTTTCAATATCAAAAAGACGAAATGAGGATTTGGATTTCTTGTTTAAGTTCGTCATGGTGAATTCAATTAGTTTAGATGATCGTAGCCTTTCGGATTGAAGACATTATAAATTGATAAAAAATTCTTTCAGAGTTGTTTCATTGATTAATTACGATAGATTCCACTCTTCTTGAATGAAGAAGAGGACATCCATCAAGGATATCAGATCAAGAATTCCTTTTCTGTATCTCCATCTTCCCAGTCGAGACTTGTCCAATTTCGACCTTATCGTGCTCTAGACATCCGGTATAAAACGAGATTCAAGTATCGGATCCTTCGTTGTAAATACATATCAGACAAAAAAGTAAAATATACATTTTACAGTTCATATACTTCATTCATTGATAAGTGAAACACCATGCAATTCATATATGAAATACTTAAGAAAGCACTGTTCAAATTAACTTAACGTCAAAGTTTCGTGAAAAAAAAAAAAAAAGTTTCTAAACGAATGTTCAAATGTCTATATGCGTTTCAATCTTCTCTCTCCGAACTTATCTGATTTTCTCTGAGTCTTCTCTTTCTTGTTTGTTTCAGATGTTCCTTATAGATGACCCCAAATTCAATAGATTCAAATAGTCTTGAAGAACCAAAAACTGACCATTAGTTGCTGAAAAATAATTTCCTTTTAAAATACGAAAGAAGAGGTACTGCATTACATTTCAGAGAATACAAAAGACAAAATAGGCAATCTATTATAGTATGACAGGTGAAAAATATTATATAGGGCGAGCTAAAAGTAACCTAACACAGTTTTTTTTCGACTTTTTCTTTCTACATCATCAGTTAGATCTCATATTTATATCACATATACTAGGTAATATAACTTAAAGATGCAGCATATGATCAGTATCTAGCTAAAGTAATTTATTCAAAAATGTACAAATACAGGGCAGTAAAAAGTAAAGAAGTGCGTTTAACAGTTATAGTTTTGCTATTATAACATATATTATTTTATTTCCCCTACTACAGTACTTATATACGGAGAACAAAAAATGAATCCATAGATATAAGAGTAAACTATTTGTGCTATTGTCTGCAAATGCCAGTGCTAGCACATATATAAGTAAGTAGTAGAGGAGATAAAATAGTATGTGTTATGACAGCAAAACTTTAACTATTAAACGCGCTTTCTTACTTTTGACCGCCCTGTATTTGTACGCTTTTGAATAGATTACTACAGCTAGATACTGATCACATGCTGCATCTTTAAGTTATGTCATCTAGTATATGTGATATAAATATGAGATCTAACTGACAATGTACAATGAAAAAATGCTGTGTTATGTTACTTTTGGCCATCCCTATTTAACGAGTGATCAAAATATAATTAGACAAAATGTTCGTACATTTCTTAGCTTTTTCAAGAGGTCTGTAAATAGTTGAAAACATGGGGTTACTATCAGAATTTTGTACTCTTTCAGAATATGTGTTCAAATTTTTTCTAGGATTTCTAATTTACGAGTGAAAAATATTTCAAATACATCGAATGAAAGAGAAAGCATGTCTCAATAAAATGATATATTAATGATTAGTTAGCTCTAAGTTATTTGTTAACGCGAGTGTTTTAGTAAGGGATACCATGCCAA
Organism: Rotaria sp. Silwood2; assembly: GCA_905329745.1. Taxonomy (NCBI): domain Eukaryota; kingdom Metazoa; phylum Rotifera; class Eurotatoria; order Philodinida; family Philodinidae; genus Rotaria; species Rotaria sp. Silwood2. The sequence continues at coordinate 341,843 of CAJNSZ010000040.1, forward strand.
TTTAGGCAATCCTCTCTATTTCTATGGAAAACGGACTTGCAAAGTAAGCTCGAGTATTTCTGCATGATTTTACTGAAACTCCTGGTTCTTTTAGTTCTACACAAAAAACCAATCATATAGTGTATGTAGTAAAGGATACTGTAGCAGCAAGAATCGTTAAGTTTCTTCATTCAAACATAATTTTCATGCTTCTAAAAGATCTACTCATAAATCCTAAATTAGAATTTTTACAAAAAATGACAACCCATATTCGGAAAAAACACCAATTTTTAATCCTAATCTACTTCGGAGACTGCTTAAACAGACTAAAGAATGAATGAACACTTTTTAAAACTACTTTACGATGACACGTTATTATCTTGGTATGTCTAACAATTCATAAATTAATTAGAAAATTTGAAAACCATATATTACTCTGTGAATCACTGAGATGTTCATCATTTGAAGGATGAGTAGGTGAAGTAACGATAATCGATAATGAACTAGAGGATGTTGTTGATAATGAAAGATCGTAAACTGTAAGTTCAAGAAAACGACCTTCATGATCTGTATCATCCTCATCTGATTGATTATCATCTTTATTCTCTTCTGTTGTTATCGGAGTTGGTTTCGTTTCTGAAGGTGGTGGTGGTGGATGTTCGTCAGCCTCATCGGAAGAACTCATTTGATGAATAGCTTTTCGTTGTTTTAGTTTTTTGACATCAGAAATAATTACTGGTGTCGGTGGCGTATGACATAAATCTTTTTTATTTGAATTATATTTTGGAACATTAATTTCATTTGTATCAAATTCATAATCAGTATCGGTTTCATATTGATGAGTAAAATTATAAATTTCATCAAGAATTTTAATCAATCTTCCTTTAGCTTGTGTTGTAGATAAACCATAACGCGTAGCATGATTTTTTAATTGTTCAATATCCATTGATTTATAATCTGGCTTAGGTGAAAATGGTGATGGTGCTCGATATTCAGACATTGGTTTCTTTTTTTTCTTTCGTTTTGCTGGTGATTTTTTTCTTTTACAGTGATCAGTTTGATTAGATGTTAATAATGATGATGGAAGAGTTAAAATATCAAGAATATTGTTTTCCGTTGTTGTAGAAATTTTTTTATCTGCAGATAAAATAATGTCTTGTGGAGGCGAAGGAGGTATATCAATATCAGGCATGGAATATAGTTTTAAACGTTCTTCCTCGTTCAATCCATTATCGAGTTGTGGCCATTGATCCCAATAGTTATCAACTTTAAAATATAAAATTTATTTATTTTTTCTTCGAAATGCAAAATAAAATCATAAATTACTTGATTCATTATTAATATGTTTTTTTGTAGTTGTTTCTTCATCCGAACTATCATCTAATATTATAATTGATTGTTGTTTGATGGAATTTGTATCTTTACAATTATATTCTTTTTCGTTATCATTATTCAAATCATTTGTTTCATCAAGTGGTGGTGGTGTATAAGTTTCTGTTCGATCATTATCATCATCATCATCATCATTATTATTATCTTGATTAATATCTATCATCATCATTATCTTCAACAAACAAAAAAACTATTGAATCTTATGTTTATTTAGTCTTCTTTTCTTTTCTTTAAATTATCGAAATTTCTTTTTTGTTTTTCTTTTGAAAAAAGTACAAAAAAAAGCAGATTATCACTGGATGAAATCATATCGTTAGTTCATCATCATTATCATCAAGTATTCGAGCTAATTGCGTCATCGGGACCTAAAAAATGATATATAATAAAAATAAATTATTTTTATTTTTGAGATGCAAATAATACAAAATTCGATTGAATTTCTTTTCTCGCTCATTTATATATGAATTTCGACGAGCTGGTCGCGAATATATAGTTTTTATTTCGATTTGATCACCATTTGCTTGAAAAGAATTGTACAAAACTTGAATGATTGAAAATGTAGCATTGGTTACTACGAACTCACATTTCTTTTTTACAGAAATCTTCCTAAGGTTTGAATTTTTGCAGAGAAAAAAAAAGATTTCTGAAACGTTTATGATTCGACGTAGTTTTTTATACTTATTCAGAATATTTTTTATCTATTTCGATTTTTAATTAAACCATGGTAGTAAAAGTCGCTATACTCATGACTAGATCGTCGACTTCTATTAAATTATATATAAATGAGCACGAAAAAAAAAAATCACTCGCATATTACATTATTGGCATCTTACTTCATCATCATGAGGATCAGTTGTTGTTATATTCCACCAATTGACGTGACCAAAATTTGTTTGAGAAATAACTTGAAGAGAACTTACAGGAAATTTATATGAATTTTCTGAAGATATTATTGTAATAAGGCGTTCGCATAGATTTGATAAACGTGTTGAACATAATTTTAGTTTGTCGTTCATTGAGACATTCCACAGTGGTGTTGTTAATAAACTAAATTTAGAAGGTTGAATTCATTACCAGATCGAAGTTAAAGAAAGAAATTTACTCTATTGTTTTGGCTTTTTTTGAGGCAGCTTGAAGGATATCGAAAGCATTAGGAGGTTCTAAAGCAGTTTTAATTGAAGTTGAAAGTGCGATTGCCTTTAATAAAAAATAAATATTAATTTAAAACTATTTTTTTTTATTAAATTTTACTAATTGTTGTTGTTCATCATCTTCAGTTTTTGGTATTTCCATTTTAATAATTCGATTTTTAATATTAGTTCCTATTTGTTTCTTTACTGTAGTAATTGGTTTTGTTTCATTGATATTTGCTATAGTTTTGGCAGCAAAATTAACAGCATGTTTTAATTGAACACTGTTTTGATTGGAACATTTTTTAAGATGTGATAAATAAGTATGTTTTACATGAAATGACATTCCACAAATTTGACATTTGAAATTAGATAATGTTGTTGCTGTTGTTGGTTTTCGAATAGTAGATAAAGGTTTTGTATAAGATAATAAAGTTTTTTGATGTTTTGCTTCAACCTAAATAAGAATAGATAAATGGATATTAAAGTTTATAGCTAATTGAACGGATACCCAAAAGAGAATAAAATGAATCCTGATGAACTCTACAGTAACTACATAGTATTTTACTAGAATTTATTAGGTTCTCATAAAGTTTAGTAGTTTTCGTGAAAGTCTTCTAGGATATGAGACTCTGGGACCCAATTTTTTTTTTGACTTCGAGATACATGTATAACTGAGACTGAAATTAAACAGATCAAGAATATGAAACAAAAGAATCATTTCATCCATTACATACGAGAGGAACTTCACAAATATATTTTAATATTCGAGCTAAGACTATGTGCATAATGTAGATCCTAATAAACTCATATCATCGTAAAAAGAGTTAGTGCAATAAGTTTATTTCTACTGAGATATTTCTTGTTTTAGAATCTTCCTCCGGATTACTTGGAAAATTGACTTTCGAATTTCAGGTTGAAATTTTGCATGATAAGAAGTCTTAATAAGACTAGCCGATGCTGAAAATGTCACGTTTATCCATTGTTCCTATCCAAAAAATATGAAAGATCAACGTTTATTACGCCATGATTGTCGTGAAAAATAATCTTTTTTTTTTTAAACTCGTATCTAAGAAAAGAAAGAATTTCAAAGTTCGAAAGCTTTCATATTCAACTGGTCTCATGGAGACTTATTGTGGTGCAAAGTTTCTAGGTGAAAATTAATTTTTCAAGTAATCCAAAGGAAGACTACAGTGTTGTTGAACTTTGTCTTCAAGAAGAAAAACTTACTAGTCTCTTCTTTCAAATAAAAACAAAGGTTTAGATTAAGCTTGATTAGTAGTGAAGTTATATGTATTTATTAAGTGATCATGATTTTTAGTACACACGGTAGAATACTCTCAAAGTTTCAGCAAAAACGAATCTATCTTTCTCGAGATAATAAGTTTATGACATATTTACTTATCGTGTCTTTCCTATGAAACGTGTTTACTTTTTGCAAATCTAATATCTGGACAAAGATATATTCGAATAACATCTAGCTACATCTTCTAGCATAATCTTATGAATTCACATCGACCATAATTCAAGATCAGTACATCATATGCCGAACTTATTACACAAGTATTACAATGTTAAGATTCTACATCCATGGTAAAAAATAGAAACTCAAAAAATGAATGAATCAATTCAAGTAGTTTTCTCATCAGTGAAAATTTTTAGTAAATGTAAATCAAGTCTTATGGTGAGAATCTGTAGATTATATGAAAAATTCTCTATGACGTACATTTATAATTTGAGGTTCTTCAAGACATCGATTAACATGTTGTTGGCGTTGATCAATAGTACTTAAGTTGGATAAAACTTGATTACAAATAGGACATGTTACATCATTATTTTCGATTTGTATTAAAATTGATTCAAGACATTCTTTAATTGAATCATTTTTTCTTACAATAGAATTTATTTTTGGTTGATGAATAACTTTAGGGCGCTTTCTTATTGTCATAAAATCATCATCATCATTAATTTCAATAGGAGCTTTCTTTTTTGGAGAAATAAGTTTTGTTATTGGATTCATGACATTTTCTTTTGATGAACTAAATAAAATAAGTTTAACTACAGAAAAAAGCAAACTCTAACAAAATCACAAACATGGTTCGTTTTTTTGATGTAAATTTATCCACAAGATAATTATTTCTTTTATTATTTTCATCTGTATTTTTTCGAATAAATGTTTGTTGTTGTTCAATAACATTTCGTTGTCTTTTATTTAAAATTGATGTTACAATATGATTAACATGTTCATTTGATGCTTTGGTTGTTGAGTGTGTAAACATATCTTTTTTTTTTTAACTAAGACCTTCTTGTTCACGACGTTTATTACGTAATTTTTGATATCGTTCGTAATTATCAACTTGAATTTGTTCGTGAATTCGTTGTTTTTGAAATAAACCAATCGCTTTTTCTAATTCTGATTAAACAAAAAAAAGAAAATACAATAAATGATGCAAAAAAAATTGCCGAAAACATGTAGAATCTTTCAACAAACCTTGACTATTTAAACCTTCAGTACTGACAATACGTTCAATTTCACCTTTTTTAATACCTTCTTTTGTTCTTTGTCTGATCTTATATGAACTTGAAAGAACAAAAAAAAAAAAAAAAAAAAAATTCAATAAATCAAGTTTTAATAATTTTACTTACTAATAAAAATAACCAAATGTAATAAAAGATACGGTTGTAATGAAACCAGCACCGAGAGACCAATAATAGAGTGGAGTACGATTCTTTCGGATGTCGTTCACCAAGGATACCTAAATACAATTTAATGAAACTTATTCAAACAAAGATTAAGCTTCTTTTAAAATAAGTTCAGTTCAAATTTAAAGTCATAGTTGAAAATCGAGTTAGACAAGGGCAGGGATTTGACACGCTCTCACTGCTTTTGAAAGTTATCTACGTGCCATCTCTTTGCATACGATTCAATCATTTTACATGTCAATCATGTCTCCAGTGCTGAATTATGTCTCTGAACAGAGGATAATTAAAATGCCCTTCTAGTTAAAAAAATTATTTGATGCGATTCTTTTTAGAAAAGAGTTCTACATATTGAACAAGGATTAAACACAGAATTTTCCTAGAAATGTTGGCTATCATATTGCTTTATTATCTTAGAAACTTCTGAAAAATTCACTTTTAAAATAACTTTCAAAATGTAAATGTCATATTTTACTTGATTTATCCAGCTCTGACGAGAGAAGGTTATAAAGTGTGAGTACCCATTTTCTATCAGTTTTATGCTAGGTTGTAGAACTCGATGAGCTGATCTATGATCGAATAAAATATATTTTCTCCATAGGCTGTTTTAGAGAAGCTATATCAATCTCAATTACACAAAGAAATTGTTGTAAGCTATTATTTCGGAAATTTTAATTTTTATATTAATATAGTTTTAACTTTTCAATATTTTGTGTCTTAATTGGTTGTACATATACAGACATTCGACATCAATTGAAAACTTAGCTACGTCTATATTTTGAATATCTCTATATCATTAAGATTGTAGATGTACGGAATTCAACTATTTTTTTTTTCAAAAAACTGATCACAATTCTTTGAGAATACTATTTTAATATGTGAAAAAGTACAGTAGATAAGATAGGTTATGTAGAAACATGATCAGAATGCATTTTTAATACGTGCCCTAAATAGATGAATTTAAAAAAAAACATAGTATTAATGGTATTGAAATACTCAAAGTATAGATATTGCTAGGATTTCTATCTATACTGACTGCGTGAATGTGTACAGTAACTAATCTAACATAAAAATTAAAGTGTCTGAAACAGCAGCTGACAGTTATTTTTTCTGTTGTTGAGATCGTCATAATTCTTTAAAGACAATCTCAAGAGGAAGAACATGTTATCCTATCGTGATTAGCTAATCGCAATCTACAAAACTGACATAAAGTCAATTAAAAATAGAGACCCGCGCTTAAGAATCTTTTCTTGTAATTAGAAAATATACTCATAGGTCATGACATGTATTAAAATGAAATAACAACTTTCAACTTCTAATATCGAATGGATAAGCCATAAAGAATGAGTCTCTCATTAGTTCTGAAATAGTTCGATCATATTTTTACAAAAATATTTGACTATATATCTATTCTTCAATTAATATTTTTTTGTGCTTTGATTTTGCTTCAGCTTATGATATACATCAGATTATGTTAGAAAATGAATGCCAATGAATCTAAATCTAGACATTAGACTTCAATGGACTTTATCGATAAACGCTGTAACTTAGTCTTTATACTATAATTACTTCTATGACTGCGCTATCAGCTTAGTTTACCAGCTTATATCTTAAATAATAAATATCTTACCTTTCTCAATCGTATCATTCAACTAATGTCGAAATAAATATCTAAAATGTATTAATATTTTGATGTTTTATTCAATCAAATTCATATAATAAATTAGTTGTATTTTTCATGTTTATTTAGTAAAAAATACTGAACTTAAAGGGTTATATTCTTTTGAATATTGTTATCGAGCGTTACAAATTGTTTACTTTAATAATAACACAAGTTAACCATAATCCGATATAACGCAAATGAAATAACGAAAGAAAAAAAAAAAGAATTCTTTTTTTAATTTTTATTGAGAATAAAGAATACGTACAGAAGAAGACGAAGAAAAAGAAGAGGAGAAGAAGAACACAAATATCAATAAATCAATCACTCGGCTTTTTTTTCACAAAAAAGAAAAAAAATGAAGTCAATAAAAATCTTCAGGATAACCGTCAGGTATCTCGCCTTCATATTCAAGCATATCTTCTATATCTAAATCATCATCTAAATCATCTTCATCATCAAGTAAATCATCATAAATAAGTCCATCATCAGGTAATGGCACATTTGGTGTATCAGTTGATGTCCAATCTGATATTAAACTATTTGAATGTGTTATAGTTATATCATATGTATTTGTATTTGTTGATGGTGATTGATTTTGTTGTTGATCATATTGATCAGCTGATGAATTAGATGATTGTTGAGTTTCTGTATCAATTAATGTTGCTGGTGATTCAATTGTGGCAGCAGCTGATGATATAGATGATTGATATTGTAGATTAGGTACTATTTTAATTTGTATTGAATGTTCATCAGTTGATGATGAAGTTATTATTTGTTCGGATTTTTTATTTGTATCCGATATTGATGGAATATTTATTGTTGCTGTTGTTGTTGTAGTTGTAGAAGAAATTGAAGAACAAGAAGGTATTACTTGATCTGTTGTTACATTATTATTATTATTATTCGATGATGTTTTAAGTAATAGTGTTGTTAATTCAGATGGAATAACAAAATCATCAGGTAGTGTTAAAGAAGTTAATTCTTTTTTAAGATCATTTGTGTGACGTATAAGTGATGCAATATGTTGACTTATAGAAGAACTAATACGTTTTTCTGTTGATGATGTTTCTTGTAATTCACGTATCCATGCTTCACATTGATCAATTATTTCATCTAGATAAATACGAAAAAAAAAACATTATATTTTTATTTATTTTTAAATATTTACTTCGTTTAAAAAAGAAATGTCGCCGTATAATATCAGTAAAACAAGCAGGAGGATTTCGTAATTGTTCAAGCATTGCCCATCGAACTGTTGCTTGTCGAATATTAGCATCATATTCAAGCGATTGAGCAGTACCAGTTGCAGTACCACGTGTACGTTCATAACCAGGTTCATTAAAATAAGGTTCAGGTACAAATATCAGAGATTGGATAGAGACAAGAACCTAAAAAAATTACAAAAAAAAATTATTAATTTACAGAGCCACACAGATCCCATTCACTAGCCCACGTGAATAATTTACCATCAGTTTTTCATCGGAAAATAGACTACAGAACACTAAAGCCGTTCAAGTTCAACATTTTTGGACCCAATCCCGATAAACAGAAAACTTCATAGTCGGACTAGATCGACTCTGAAAGAATACTGACTTCTCCAATGTTTAATTATGTGGTAACGTGATTGTTACTGCCCCGATAGATATTCTTGCTAACGAAGGATAGCATCAAGATGATGAAGAATAATATGAGAGTAAGGATGAAAACAAGATCTATATTTCATTTCACTATTTTTCTTTTTGATTCTTGACTGGTCGTAGTTCTAACCAAGAATCATAGAAAAAAAATGTTATGGAAGTAACACTTGTGGATTTGTAATTATCTACAACAATGTTATTGATCTTGAAGTCGTATCAAATTGCTACATAAGCAATCTATGCTTGAGAGATAGATTTCAGTTACTTTAGTCAATATCTCCGAAACAAGTTTGCATTCTATTACATATGTCTATACATACAGTTCAACCTAGAAGCGTGTGTTACAATTTATATTATTGAAGATACTCTTCAAAATGATTATGTAAGCTAATCTAATAATGAGAAAATTTCCTCAAATGGTAAATTGCTTTTGAGATGAGTCTTAGTTCACTATATTGAGATTAGAGAAAATCAAAAAGAAAATGATTCATATCTATGAGTTCTACCCATTTTCGTAACATTTTCAATGAAAATACCGTTGTTTGTTTCAGATCATCTTCAATCCTAACCTTCGAGTACTAACTATGCACTTATAGTATACTCTATAGGATCAACTTATGGTCGAAGTATTAAATTTTCGAAAATCTTCTATTTTCAAATACCATTATTGAAAATTTTATTTTTATATTTATGTTTCAAAAATAGAACATACTAGAAAATTGTATACTTTCAAAATGAATGAACTAGTTCAATTCAGAACTTAGATCGTGAAAATCAATTTCAAATGTGATCAGAAGAAAACTACGAAAAAAATTTCCTAGAATAAATGTAACTCGAAAACAAACATTCATGGATTGAAAACGTTATTGTCTTTTTCTTCTTAAATAAAATTCATCTCACAAGAAATTCATTACTTTACAAACATTGTTAATAATAAAAAACTGATATTAAATTACTTGTAAAAATGTCGATGTTGAATTCCATTTTTCTTCTGGTCTACCATGCCATGTATTTAATATACTTAAACAAACTTTACCATCATTATATAAATTTGGATTAAATCTAACTGTATGATTTCCTGTTGTTTCTAAATTAATCGATGGTGGTGTTGTTGGATATTCATTTGGAAAATAAACATCAAATATAAAACATCCATTTGAATATGGTGTACCATCAGGACCTGTTATTAATATTTTCATAATATCCATACGATTTTCATCTGAACGTACAAATATTGTCGAACTAAATGATAATGGTAATGATGTTGATATTGTTATTTGTTCTTGTGCTAAACGTTTTATTCTTTGCATTGAATTAATAATTAATGCATCACGTACAATATCTTCATAATGATATTTAATTGTTTTATTAAATAAAATTTTATCATTTGTTTCATTTTCAATTGTTATTGGATATGTACTAAATTGTAATAATTTCATTGTTTGACAATAAAATTCTTCTAATGTTATTAATTGTTGTTTATTATGAATATTTAATTGATATTGTTGATCATTTTCAATTTGTTTATCTTGTTTTATTTTATCATAAACTTGTTTTAATTCAACAGAAAATAAATTTAATTGTTCATCATCATCAATTTGTATCATTGATGTATATGTTTGTACACATTGTAAAAGATTTTCAATTAAATATTCAATATTACTTGTTTGATAAATTAAATTTTTTAATTTATTATTATTTAATAAACAATTAACTAAACGTAAACAATATCGATGTATATCACCTTGTTTTGTTATATCTAATATTGAATCATTACGTAAATATGATTCAAGTACAGGTATAAGACATGATGTATTTATAATTTCAATTAAATTATCATCAAGAAGTTCTTCAGATAATTTATTTGAAAATATTGAACAAAATATATCAAATAAATAAATAACATGTTCTTCATGTAATTTTTGTATTTGAATTATTTCATCAGGTTTCCATTGTGAATGTGTTGAACCTGTACCAAAACCTGTACCTTTAGCCCAAAAATTTGCATTTGTATTATTATGATTATTATGATTTGTATTATTAATTGTATTTAATTGTTGTATTGTTGTTGATTCAATTTGTTCAATATCATCTTCATAATATTCATCATCATTATCATCAATTATAGTTGCATTATTTATTGTTGTTGATTGTGTTGATGGAATAGATAATGATGACATTTGTGTTGCTGTTGTTGTTGTTGTTGTTATTGTTGTTGTTGTTATTGTTGAATCTTTTTGTTTACGATGTGGATGACGTGTTATTGATGATAAACATGAAAGTAATAAAAGTAATATACTTGAATGTAAAATTTCATCTAATAAATCATTTGATGAATCTTTAAGTAATATTGATAAAGTTTCAAATGGTAATTTAGATAATTGACGCATATCAAAACTTTCTTGATGTTGTTGTTGTTGTGTTTGATCTTGATATTCATTTGTTATAGATTCTTTTTGTCCAAGCATTAAACGTATTATATTACATGCAAGTGAACGATTTTTTAACATAGCACGTGCATAATTTGGTAAACGAAGAAATATTGAAAATGTTATAAATACATAATATGGCATAGTCATATTATTTGATGAATTTGTTGATGATGATGATGGTGTTGAAACTAATGATGAAAAATCAAAGAAATTTATTTTATCGAATATATTTGTATTTGGAGATGATGATGATGTTAAACATTCATCATAGGATTGTATTGATGGATAATTACGAGCAAAATGTTGTGCAAGAATTTTAAGACCATTGGCATGAACAAATGTATCAAGTAATGTTGGATAATCTTTATTTGCAACTATAGATTTATGTGCAATTAATTCATTTTCCTAAATAGAATAAAATTTAGATTTTTTTTTTGTTTTTGAAATTTGCTTAGAATTAAAATTTTGCATGAATAAACATTTTAATTGATTGTGCAAATTTTAGCTTTTTTCTAATATTTTCTATTTTGAGATATTTGACATTCGAAATTCTCTCATGTGAAAAAATAAAGTTTATTCATATATTTACATTTCTAGAAAGAAAAATACTAGTTGTATAATTAACTAATCTCATTAAGAACTTTATCTATATAATGTTTAAAGTTGAACTTCGAAAGTCAATTATAATACATATGATGTGAGAAGGATCTTTCTAATCTTTGCTCGTTGAGTTTAAAAAAAAATTCTGTGACAACTTTTCATTCTATAAATACGGAAAAAATTGGATAGAAAAACTTTTTTGTTCATAGAAAATTGGTTGACTGTATCCATTCAATAAAATACATTTCATTTTGAAAACAATCTAAACAAGATCAAAATATTCTCAATTTAGAAAATAATAGAAAAAAGC
>CAJNSZ010000040.1:353745-387830 GCA_905329745.1 Rotaria sp. Silwood2
GTAAAAGTGATCACTATGAACTCGCCTTTTCTTTTTTTTTCCCAGACATAGTCAAACTTCGATTGTTAAATTTTGTTCAAAATTTATGAAAACATCTTATTCTGATTTAGCGTTAAAAACTGAATGGAAAAATGTTATTTAATTAGGTATAGAGTTAATAAGGTTAAAAATGTCTCATCTGATATAGATACCTTCCACATGTCTCATAGCACGTTCTTGTGAGTATTCTTGTAAACCTATCTAGTTTTATTCTAATAAGATTATCTCATTAAAATAACCAGCACGTAACCTACAAAAGTACCTATTTTGTTTTTTTTCAGTTTCTGTTTTTTGATTTTTTTTTCCCATTCGATGGTAACATTAGGCAAAACGAATAAAAAAAATGCGTTTGTATTTAGCGATTGTTTATTAGGATGGTCTAGTTAAAAATCCAAATAGATAGAGTATGAAGAATAACCATAAAAAACTCTGTCGGATCATACATATATAGATCTTTAAAACATATATCGTTCGATGGAATTTTTCACACGTTATTCTTCATATCCTATCTATTTAGATTTTTAACTGAACCATAGTGATAATAACAGCTAAATACGAGCACATTTTTTTAAAATCTTTTTGCCCAATGTTATCAGCAAATGGAAAAAAAGGCTATTTTGTTAGAAAAAGAAAAACTAGATAGATTTACAAAAATACCTATAGATACCTGCTATGGGACATGTTAGAGCTATCTATATTGGACAACGATTTTTTAAAACTATTAATAAATGACATAAATTCGACTTTTGTACGGTTCTTTTCCGGCAAACGGTGGTCAAATAAAAATAAAAAGAATATATTCGTGGTAAGCTCGTCAAATTTTATCCAACTAGAGATAAGTGAGCGAGAGAAACATTGATTCGAATTTTATCATTATTGTCACCTTACTTGATCATAATGAGGATCAGTTGTTTTTATATAAGACCAATTGACATGACCAAAATTTGTTTGGGATACAACTTAAAGAGAAGTTAAACGAAATTTATATGGATTTTCTCAAGGTATTATTGTAATTAGACGTTGACATAGATTTGATAAGCGTATTGAACATAATTTTAGTTTATCTTCCATTGAGACATTCCATAATGGTACTGTTAATAAACTAAATTTAGATGATAGAATTGATTCATTAGATAGAAGATAAAGAAGAAAAAAAAGAGATTTATTCTATTGTTTTGGTTTTTTTTATGCAGGTTGAAGGATATCGAAAGCATTAGGAGGTTCTAAAGCAGTTTTAATTGAACGTTGAAACGTCCAATTGCCTTTAATAAAAATAAATAATTATTTAAAACTTGTTTTTTTGTTTTCGATTAAAAAGTTTTACTAATTGTTGTTGTTCATCATGTTCAGTTTTGTGTATTTCCATTTTAATAATTCAATTTTTAATATTTGTTCCTATTTGTTTCTTTATTGTAGGAATTCATTTTGATTCCTTGACTGTTTTGATTGGAACATTTTTAAAGATGTGATAAATAAGTATGTTTTACATGAAATGACATTCTACAACATTTGACATTTTAAATTTGATAATGTTGTTGCTTTTCGAATAGTAGATGAAGGTTTTGTATAATCTACTAAGGTTTTTTTATGTTTTGGTTCAATCTTAATGAGAATAAGTAAATAGTTATTTAAATTTACAGTCAATCGTTAGGATCTAATAGCGATTAACGGGTTCGGTGAAAGCTTGCTAGGATATAAGACTCTAAAATCGAATTTTTTCGGCTTCGACATAGATGTGTAACTAAAAGTGAAATAAAACAGATAGGGAATATGAGACAGTAGAAAACGATTTCATGGATTTCTTACGAGAAAAACTTGACAAATGTATTTTGACGATCGAGTCAAGACTATGTGCATAATGTAGGTTCTAATAAACTGTCAACATCCTAAAAAGAGTTTATTTACCTAGCTTATTTCTATTGAGATATTTCATATATAGAATCTTCCTCAATATCACTTTATATAGCGATAAGTCTTAATGAGACTAGTCTATTCTGAAGATTTTGAAATTTTTTGATGGTTCCTATCTAAAAATATGAAAATAAAACAATTATCATGCCGTGTGATTATTGTGAAAAGTAATATTTTTTCTTAAATTTGTATTTAAGAATAGAAGAAATTTGAAAACATAAAATTTTCATAATAGATTAGTCTCATTCAAGGTTATCATTATACACAAAATTTCAAGGCGAAAATTGGAAAGTGAATTTTTCCAGTGATCCAGAGGAAGAGCACGTCATTATGCTGAATAAATGGAATAGTTCGTCAAAATTGAGCTAAGAGCACGCAACGCTTTTTGAGTATTGAGAGTTCGTTAGGGCCTACATGATACATATAGTCTCAAATCGAAAACATTTTCTCGTTCGTCTTCAAACGATGAAGTCGTTCAAAGTGATTCATAGCTATTGACCTCCTATTTCTATAAAAGAGTTTCAAACCTCGAAATATAAAATACCTATTTAACACTTGATCGATTATTGACACAGAGAATTACTTTTACAAAAAGATAATTGATAAATTTTCAACTAAGATTTCATCAGAAAATAGAACAAGATGATGTTAGAATATTCTCAAAGTTTCAACAAAACCAAATCTATCTTTTTTCGAGAATAATAACAAATCCAATATCTGGACAAAGACATATTCGCTTTTGCTAATAGTTTCAGCTTATTTGAATAAGGTCTAGCTATATATTCTGACTCAAGATCAGTATACCATTGACCGGAGTTATTGCACAAATATTTAAGTCTAAAAGTTCTCAACTGATGGTAGAAATAGGAGTAAGAACCTTTCAAGTATATAGTAAAGTCTCTATGACATAGATTAAGAATTTGAGGTTGTTCAATAGATCGATTAACATGTTGTTGACGTTGATCAATAGTACTTAAATAAGATAAAACTTGATTATAAATAGGACATGTTATATAATTATTTTCGATTTGTATTATAATTGATTGAAGACATTCTTTTATTGGATCATTTTTTTTTTACAATAGAATTTATTTTTGGTTAATGAATAACTTTAGTAGGTTTTCTTATCGTTATAAAATCATCATAATTAATTTCAATATAAACTTTCTTTTTTGTATAAAGAAGTTTTCTTATTGGATTGATGAGATTTTTTTTTGATGAACTAAATAAAATAAGTTTGATTACAAAAAAACAAACTTTAAAAAAATTGCAAAGATTATTCGTTTTTTTGATGTAAATGTTGTCTATAAGATAATTATTTCGTTTATTATTTTAATCTGTATTTATTCAAATAAATGTTTGTTGTTGTTAAAGAAGATTTCGTTGTCGTTTTATTTAACAATTGATCTTAGAATATGATTAATATCTTCATTTGATATTTTTATTGTTGAATATGTAACACATATTTTATTTTAACTAAGACCTTCTTGTTCACGACGTTTATTAGGTTATTTTTTATATCATTCGAAATTATCAATTTGAATTTGTTCGTCAATTCGTCGTTTTTTCAATAAATCAATTGCTTTTTCTAATTCGAATTAAAAATAAATGCTGAAAATAAGTAAAATATTTCAACAAACCTTGACTAGTTAAACCTTCAGTACTGATAATACGTTCTACTTCACCTTTTTTAATAGCTTCTTTCGTTCTTTGTCTGATTTTATATGAACTTAAAAGAAAAAAAAAAGAAATTAATTCAATAAATCAATTTTTAATCATTTATACTTCCTAATAAAAATAACCAAATGTAATAAAAGATCCTGTTGTAATGAAACCAGCATCGATAGACCAATAAAAGAGTGGAGGACGATTCTTTCTGAATGTCGTTCACCAAGGATACCTAAATACAACAATTCAATGAAAATAATTCAGATTAAAATAAAATTTCTTTTCAAATGAGGTCAATTCAAATTAAAAGTCATAGTTAAAATCAACTTAAACAAGGGCGTGGACGTGACGAGTCTACGCAGCATCTCTTTGTCTGGAACTCAACTACTTCGTGTTCGAAGTATATCTCCAATGATGAGTTACACCTTTGAATAAGAGATAATTCAAATGATCTTTTTATTTAAAGAATCATCTTGTATAATTCTCTTTATCAAGGAGTTTTATATGTCGAACAAAGATTAAACGAAAGTTTTTCCTAAAAATATTGACGATCATACTGGTTTGTTGTCTTAGAAAATTGGAAAAAAAATTCGCTTTTAAAATAACTTCGGTCAAATGTTAGAATTAAGTGTGAGTGTTCGTTTTCAATCGACTTTATGCTAGTTTGTAGAGCTCGATAAACTAATCAAGATGGAATAATGCATTCTTTACTACAGAAAGAAATAATTGTAAACTGTTATTTCAGAAATTTAAATATATGTCCTAAATAGATGATCAACATAGAATTGAAATCAGATGGATTTTTAAAAAGAAAATAATTGAATGCTGTACATTGATAGCACTGATGATATTGTAATAACGATTGACTTAATTGTTTAAATTTTCAAAGATAACATTTTCCTTAATTATGTTCAATCCTTCATTATAGATGTGCACGGTTAACTTTTTTTCATAGTATTAGTATGTTCTACTCTGCAAGATAGAGTTATAATGAATAACTCTATTCTTCTATTAGTGTTTTTTTTTTATTTTGACTTTGCTTCAGTTTATTCAATGAATCAAGTTGTTCGATGAGATCATTTTCTAAAAAGGCCTATTTAATGTAATTAACTCAATAGAAATAAATGTTTTTGTAAATTATTAAAAGACAAATCTTTTTATAAAAAATTTTCTTCACATAGATCAAATTAAATGATTGAGATATATTGAAAAATATGTCGAAGATCATATTTTATGATCTATCATTACTTATGTACTACGATCATAATGATTGATATTGGAAATATCTTTCAGTTCAGTCTTAGAACTTATATCGTTATCTTTCTCAATCGTATCATTCAACTATTATCATAATAAATATCTAAAATCTACTAATATTTTAATGTTTTTTATTCAAATAAATAAATTATATTTTTCATATTTATTTAATAAAAAATACCAAATTTAAAGAGTTATAATCTTTCGTATATTGTTATATAGCGTTAGAATTTGTTTATTTTAATAATAAGACAAGTTAACCATTATTTATATAACACGAATCAAATAACGAAAGAAAAAAACGAAATTCTTGGTTTTTTTCTTATTTTTATTGAGAATAAAGAATACATACAGAAGAAGAAGAAGAAGAAGAAAAGAACACAGATATCAATGAATGAATCACTCGGTTTTTTTTCACAAAAAACGAAGAAAAAAAATAAGTTAATAAAAAACTTCAGGATAACCTTCAGATATTTTACCTTCATATTCAATCATATATTCTATATCTAAATCATCTTCATCATCAGGTAATGGTAGATTTGGTGTATCAGTTGATGTTCAATCTGATATTAAACTATTTGAATATGTTATTGTTACATAATATGTATTTGTATTTGTTGATGATGATTGATTTTGTTGTTGTTGATAATGATCATTTGATGAATTTGATGATTGTTGAGTTTCTCTTTCAATTAATCTTGTTGGTGATTCAATTGTAGCAGCAGTTGATGATAAAGGTGATTGATATTGTAGATTAGGTACTATTTTAATTTCTATTGAATGTTCATCAGTTGATGTTGAATGTATAATTTGTTCAAGTTATTTATTTGTATTCGATATTGATGGAATATTTACTATTGTTGTTGTTGTTGTTGTTGTTGTTGTTGTTGTATTATTAATATTATTTGATGATGTTTTAAGTAAAAATATTGTTAATTCCGATGGAATAATAAGATGATCAGGTGATGTTAAAGAATAAAATTCTTTTTTAAGATCATTTGTATGACGTATAAGTGATGGAACATGTTGACTTATTGATGAACTAATACGTTTTTCTGTTGATGATGTTTCTTGTAATTCACGTATCTATGATTCACATTGATCAATTATTTCATTTAGATAAATAATGAAAGACAAAAAAAACTAACAACAATATTGTATTTTTTTATTTACTTCGTTTTAAAAAGAAATGTCGCCGTATGATATCAGCAAAACATACAGGAGGATTTGGTAATTGTTCAAGCATTGCCCATCGAACTGTTGCTTGTCGAATATTATCATCATATTCAAGTGATTGAGCAGTACCAGTTGGTGTACCACGTGTATGTTCATAACCAGGTTGATTAAAATAAGGTTCAGATACAAATATAAGAGATTGAATAGAGACAAGAACCTTAAAAAAATAAATGCGGAAACTTCGGATTTAAATCCGAGAGTTACGTGTACTTCAAAAAGTGAATCATACAAATCAATCATCCTAGACTGTCTCAATATCAAAATTATACTCTGAAATCTATCATTTAAAATCTGGATTTATATTGCGCGTTGATAAAACAATAGGATATGGGACCGAATACAACTCAAGTTTGAACTCTGCACCTTGATTTACTCGAAGAAAGTCGTTTTTCCTATAACTTCATTTCTATTGATCACTGCACAACTAATAGTATTCCGATGGAAGTGCAGTACACATTCGAGTTCTCCATATCTGAAAACCTCGAAGTATCATCAGTGTAATCGGANGAAAGAAGCAACATGGGCCCAAATCCTCTTAGGCTTTTTCTTAGCATACTGACCCCTACATATGGGCAAAATATAAGCAAAATCGGCGTGAATCACTTGGAACGGTTCCCTCGTTAGCCAACATTTAATTTCAAATATGAGTTTTCAAAAGAAAAATAATACATCACAGATATTGCTAAAACTTTGAAAACATGATTAAAGTAATGATAATAAACAACAGAAAATCTTGAATAGACAAAAGTTTTCGATCGTATATATATATATATATGAAAATGAAACAAATCTTCAACTATGAAAGAAAATATAGATAAAATCTGTATCATGTTTGAAGATGAATTTCTATTTTTTGTTTTCTTTCAACTCTTTCTTTAAATGAGAAATTCTTTATTATTTATATACGATGACATTTGTATTCATAGTTCGTTTTCTATTAATTAATTTTTACTTCATTCATTTCTAAATTTAAAACTTCGTAATTAACATAAACGTCACATCACAATACAATGCTTCAGGTCTTTTATCATGACGAGAGGTTTAATTGCCATAATAATCTTATCATACATTTGAATAATATAAAAATTTTCAAAAGTACTTTTTTCTTTTTTTATGAATATGCCAGTTACATAATACAAAAAAAAACAACGATCTGATCTATTTTGTTTATAAAGAACAACAACAATAATGAGAAACAAAAGATAATATTGATATTGTTTTAACCAAGTCGTTCAAGTGCTTCAATCATTGAAACACTATTTCCTCGTGCAACAACCATTCCAATAGGACGTTTTTCACCAGTTTTAACAGCTTCATAAGCTTCATCAATAACTAAATTCATAAATGGATCAAAACCACGTAAAACACCAATAACTGTACGATTTCCATTTAATTTTAATTGACATTTTTTATCCATAAATTTTTTTAATTCTGGTGGATTTGCTTTACCTAAAAATAAGAACAAGATTTCTTTTAAATTATTATTTATATAAAATATTTCATTAACAATTACCGCTCATTTGTAAAAATTTTTTCAAATAATCAAAAAAAAATATTTATCTAAAAATGAAAGACTAAATTGCATGACCCAAATCATAAAGCACTAAATAAGAATCTCAAGTACAAAAAAAAACTAAACTTCTTCTTAGACATAATGAGCAAAATTTAGTCAATCAATAATTTTGTTTTTTTATTGGGATGTCATTCGAAGAACAATACGAATACTAAATAAAATAAAAATAAATTAATATGAATTTATTTATTTCTGTTTTTTTTTTGAATTACCATTTTCCAGCATGTAGTAAATCAAATGCTTCGTTAATCTGGTCAAATGACATTTTATGGGAAATAAATGAATCAAGTTCCATTGTTCCATCTTTTGCTTCTTGAACCAATTTTGGTACACTATCACGACTTTTCCAACCTTAAATTTAATACAAAAATGCTGTTAGGACAATCTCTATGGAATAAAAATGTGAAACACAATGTAGCTACTGTTGCTAATCAGAGTTTTTTTTTTAATTTTATGATACGTTTCTTCATCTGTCTTGTACTTAACTCTCTTGATCAGCTGCTGCCATTTGACAACATCTAGCTACTATGGGTTAAAATTTTGGAAAATTAATTCTTTGCTTACGATTACCAAAGTACAACTTTTTGTGATTTTTTCATTTATTCATAAAGCCAATACAAGAAAGACAAGATACGAATATATATAAAGTGTTTTCATGCAGCTTCTCTCAGGTTTAAGTATGCTAATCTTTTAACTCTGATCAAGTCGTATCAAATTTTGATATTTGGTTTTCATTTCATTCATGTGCTATTGCAATAGAAAAGACACACAAGTCGATTCTGTCTGTTTTATTCTTTGTGAACATTCCTTTTTGAAATTTCGATTTAACCATTGAACACAGCATCAAAAGTTGTTTACATAAAATAATTTTCCGCACTATATTTCTAGAATTCATTATTTAAGAGGTTTAACAAAATTGAGAAAATGACATTTTTTTTCTAAAATTTGTACATTGAGCAAAAAATCCATACAAAGCATAATCAAAATAAACCTTATACTATGCTCATTCAAATGTAATGTGAATGTTGGTATAGATCTTCCATTCATCTATACCCACATCCGAAAGATATTTTTGCTATCTAGCATCTGACAGCTGATCGAAAAGGGCTGATTGCTTCAGAAATGCGATAAGGACGTAGTTCATATATTATAACGAGACTTAATTAATATACAGCCATTGATCGTATGTCAACAATGCCTGTACATTCAAATGTTTATCAGTACACTTCAGATTGTGTTTCATAAAAATTTTAGATAAGTAAATGTCAAATTTCTTACCACCAAAAGCAGTTCCTTTCCATGTTCGACCAGTAACAAGTTGAAATGGACGAGTTTTTATTTCTTGACCACTAGCAGCTACACCAACAATAACGCTAACACCCCAACCTAATTAATTAAAAATTTAATTAAATAAAAAAAAAAAAAAAACCTTTATTTACCTTTATGAGCACATTCAAGAGCAGCACGCTAAAAATATAATGAATTATTTACGATAAACAAAATAAAAAAATCAAAGAAAGAATTTTATTTAATCAATTACCATAATATCAACATTACCAACGCATTCAAATGTATAATCAAATCCAGCATCAAATTTTTCAACAAGATATTGTTGTAACTAAAATATAAATCCATTATAAAACAAAAAAACAACAGCATTTTATTTGATTTTCTTACTGGATCTTTTATTTCTTTTGGATTAACAACATCCGTAGCACCAAAATGACGAGCTAAAATATATATTTAAACTTTTAAAGATTCATTGAAATTTATTAACCTAATTCAAATTTTTCCGGATTCGTATCAATAGCAACAATTTGTGAAGCACCAACGTGTTTAGCACCCTAGATTTACCATTACAAAAGAAATGAACATCTTTTTTTCTCAAATGCTTACCATAATCACAGCTAAACCAACAGCGCCTAAACCAAAAACAGCAACACGTGATCCTTTTTCAACTTTTGCTGTATTAAGAACAGCACCTAATGCAAAAAAAAATTCAAATTACTAATCAAATCAATTTCATTATTGTATATAGAAGTTGGTCCAAAAGTCGCTCGGCGATCTTTGTTTGAGAATAACTTTTGATAGAGATTTGTAGCTTTCACCGTTCGAAAGAGTCTGTGTCAATGCATAGCTTCATCTATGATTCTTCAATATTGGTTGATGAAAACACCGTGTATTGGCACAGTCTCTATCGAAGGCTCAAAGCCACGAGTCTGTCTTCTTTCTATGAAAATTTATTCAAAAACAAAGACTATCGAGTAGCTTTTGAATCATTCTGTACTTACCATAACCTGTTGAAACACCACAACCAAGTAAACATACTTTTTCCAAAGGTGCATCTTTATCAACTTTACATAATGAAATTTCTAAGACCTAATAATAATTGAATTTTATTTAATATTAAAAAACAAAACTATTGTTCTACATACAACTGAATATTCACTAAACGATGAACAACCCATAAAATGGTAAACATCTTTTCCTTGGCATTTATATCGGACAGTTTTATCTGGCATTAAACCTTGTCCTTGTGTTGCTCTTTAAATATTTTCTTTATTTCATTAATTCAATTCAATATAAAAAAAAAAACAAGCATACCGTACAGCTTGACATAAGTTCGTTTTTTGATTTAAACAATACTCACATTTATAACATTGCGGAATATAAAGTGGTATAACATAATCACCTAAATAATAAAATTTTCAAAAATTAAAAATAACAATAAATTTTTACCTGGTTGCACCGATGTTACACCTTCACCGATTGATTCAACAATACCAGATGCTTCATGTCCCTTGAAAACAAACATAACGCTATATAAAAGACTTTGCTTAAAACTACTTACAAGAATGACGGGAAAAACACCTTCTGGATCAAGACCATCAAGTGTATAAGCATCTGTATGACATAATGCCGTGAACAAATTCTAACAATAATAGAAATTTATTTCTACAGAAAATAATATTACTGATTTATACCTTAATTCGAACTTCCCCTTTACTAGGTGGCGAAACTTCAACTTCTTCCATTTTTAATGGACTTTTTGCACTCCAAGCAACAGCTGCTTTACATTTGATTACTTTCTAATAAAATAAATATCAATTATCAATTAATAAAAAATGAAAATTAATATACTCCGGTTGTTGAAGTATTATCCGAACTCATTCTTGAAATAGTAATCTTAATAAAAAAAAAAGAAATAAGATTAATTTAATAAATCATTATTTATATGCAAATATTATGGTTTGACTAGAAGCAAAGGTCTCTTTGGACAATACTTCTCTTTAAACAAAAAAAAAGATTTCATTTCTTACACACTACCTAACAGTTAACACTACGATAAAGATAAGGCAGAATTTTCATTATCAAATAATTCCAATCATAACTATATTTATATAGATGTCACTGTTATTATATTTTTTTAAATAAAAAACTCAAACACAAAAGAAAAAGAAGAATAAAATTTTCGCTTTTCAAATTCAATGGTTTTAAATTAATTATTAATTTTCAAAAAATATAGAATGAGTCATCTTTATTATTAATATACATACACACTTATTTCTTCATTGATCAACGAATTTACCAAGAAAGAAACAAAAGTTTTTCAATGTCGTCTCGTGTTGAAACATATCTTAATGAACGTAAATCAGTCGGTGGTTCATTAGCTAATGAATGGCTTGAATTTGATTCTCTCTATCAAAGTCGTTTATGGCATGAATTAACATTACGTATTACATCATTTGTTCATCGTGAGGAATTACAACAAGGTGATCAATTAATAAAATTTTATGAAAATTTTCTATCTGATTTCGAACATCGTATTAATCAATTAGCTTTAGTTGAAATAATTATACCTATAACACGTACATTTAAACAAGTTGATCAAGCTATACAATTTATTCAACAAATACGTGAAAAAGTTAAAGCAAATTCTTTAGCTGTTTTATTGTGTGATATAACAATTGGAAAAGCATATTTAGTAACAAAAAATTTATTAGAAGCAAAGAAAATTATTGAAGATTTAGCACCAAAATTTGATGAACTTGATCATTTAACAACAGTTCATTCAAGATTTTATGATTTAGCATCAAATTATTATCGTGTTATGGGTAATCATAGTGAATATTATCAAAATGCACTTAAATATCTCGGTAAATATATTTTAATAAGAAAATTTCATATTAGGTTTTTTGTTTTGTTTTGTAAGGCTGTATTGATAATTCATCAATTCCAATAAAAGAAAAAGCTGAACGTGCATTTAATCTTGGTTTAGCTGCATTATTAGCTGAAAATGTTTATAATTTTGGTGAAATTCTTCAACACCCTGTACTTGATGCACTTAAAGATACACGTGAACAATGGTTAATTGATTTATTACAAGCATTCAATATAGGTGATGTCGAAAAATATGAAGCATTAAAACCAGTTTGGCAAGTTCAACCAGATTTACGTATGGCTGAAACAATATTAAACAAAAAAATCACATTACTTTGTCTTATGGATATGATATTTGCTGCGGGTGGTACACGTGCATTAAGTTTTAATGATGTTGCTACAAGAACCAAATTACCTCTTGATCAAATTGAATTATTAGCAATGCATGCTTTATCATTAGGTTTAGTTCGTGGAAGTATTGATCAAGTTGATGAAAAATTGAATATGCATTGGGTTAAACCACGTGTTTTAGATTTACGACAAGTTGCAACATTAAAAAAACGATTAGATCAATGGACAAATGATGTTAAACAAATGTCAACATTGGTTGAACAACAAGCCGGTGATATACTTTCTTAAAAACTCAATTAAAAAAAAATGATAGATTTATTTGAAATGAATCAACTATTTAAAACAAATATGTTATGTCTTTTTCATTTGTCTCTTATTCAACATTTTTGTTTTTTTTTAAATACTCCATAAAAGAGAAAGAAAAAAAAAACAATAATTTTTTAATGAGATATTCTCTTTTATTTAGCAATTATTTCAAGGAATTTATGGAAATCTTGTGCTTTTTCTCGTATGAACCGATAAATAATCGAATATTTATGAATTCTTGGTAGTAGATGGTGATCTATAGTCGTTTTTGTTTTCCTTCTCAGTATTTATGCACATGTTATTATGGATATAAATATATTAGAGTTAAAAGTCTCATTGCAATAGAAGGCATCAGATTTTCTCTTGAGTCTCATTTATATTCATAGTTGTTAACATTAACGCGACTACCTCTAGAAGTATTACTTGCTGTCCATGTGAGGTTCGTAAGGACGCTAATTGATAAAATAAATATAACAAACGAAGTTGTTACCCAATTTATCATGAATATTTGTGTATGAGTTACTAATGTTTTCAAAGCATGTCTACAAGGATACGGTTCGATTCAGTGGTATGAATACATAATATAGGGTATTTCCACAGGATCTCAACTACAATGTACAAAGTTGATCTTCCATTTCGATGAAATTTTCAGCATTTATAGAGCTTTTATTTCTAAGTATTTTAATAAAAACATTTTTGCAAAAAGTTACTATTTTGATCGAGATAGACGCAAAATACTTTTAGCAGTAAACCAACAAGAATCCTGAAAAACTGTATTTCTGTGCAGTTTTGACAAATGATTTTTGATACTTTACTACATTAGAACAAGGTCAGAAATAAAATTCAAGACTATATTCGGGTTCCTCGTGAAAAGGTCTATCAAACTATATCATATTTAATTTAAGTTTTGAAGAAAATTGAACTTTCGACTGCTCATCGACCAAGAAATGATTCAGAAGAATGTTTCGTCCAGAATTATTTCAAAAAAGCCGAATTGCTCAATATGGTGACAGAGTGTATTCGAAAGAGCGTCCATTGCTCTACAACTCTGATAATATGTAATTGTCGACGTTTTTAATACGACTCAAATATTGAGTCAACTTTGTAAAGTAGTGGGTATTTGCATGATATCTCTAACACATTGTACCAAAATATAATCACTGATTCGTATGCAGAAGTTCAAAATAACACTATAATTGGATAGAAATAGTACTCTTTTTTATGGGACTTTAAACGGATTTATGATCGTTTTTATACACGGATAATTTTCTTTTGAAATCATGTCAACAAAATATGAACGCTAAATATAAGAAACATCAGCATTCCATAATCGAGTTCATTTGTTATGGACTGCCCTGCTCGGTAAAGCTATTGACACATTAGAAGACCCGGAATCTTCTAATCTGTCCTGTCGCTTGCAAGTCGTAAGGGGGGTCTTTTAATATGTTCCTTAGAAAGGGGATTTTTTTTGCTATTCTGGAGGATAGTTTTCATAAACGCCTTTGTTTATGATTATTGGTTGTTCCTAGATATTTCTTTCGCTTTTTCAGGACTAATACAATAAAAAAACAGTCGTTATTCTAGCTACAAAGAACATTTCACAACAAAAGTATCTTTATTATAAAATACACTTTTTACATAGCAGACATATTTGACAGTTCATTATAGCAAAAGTATTTTTCATATGATAAAAGAAATGCATCAACAAATATTTTTATTTCATATAATCAAATAGAAGAAGAAATTCAAAGTTTTCGAATTTTCCACATATCCTTCAAAGTCAGTTGTTTATGTTGAGTTTTATTTGTTAAATTTGGAATTGGTTCCTGTTGTTGTGAATTTTGATCATGATCATCAAGCTCTGGTTCCTTTGATGTCATAGAGTTTGGATCAAATTTGTACCATTGTATGTGACTGGTTTGAACGATTGAATTATCCACCCAAGTATAACCCAATGAACGCAATGCTTTTGAAAAATTAATTGATTTTAATGTACGTGCCCATGCCGAAGCAGTAAGTCTAGTACATAGAATACATTTTTGAGAAGTAGATAATTTCAACTTTGAACGAGGACCATTGATTTTCAAAAACTCTTCAGCACAATCATAGTAATGGTTTTTGAAAGCAGAAAATACGTGTACGTCGAGTAACTGGATGTATTGGGTGCACCCTCTTGGAATAATAGCTAAACTTACACCTTTGTTTCGCATTCTTTTTTTCAGATCATCGTTCAGATGACTTGTACAGCTATCTGTAATGAATAATTTACAATTACCATCTTCAACATTTTTTAACCACCAATTCATGTATTTTTCCATAGTTAGTGTATTTATAAACGATTTAGAAGTAAAAAATATTTTGACAGCTGGCAAATAATGTTTTTCTTCTACAGCAGCAACATGGTCCTAAGCTCAAATTATCGCAAGCGAGCCAAAACAGCATTTGCAAAGAGAGTGATCGACAAAGAAAAAGCTGTTCTGTTATGACGAAGGAAACGGCAGAAAAGGAAAAAGAGTACGTCGTTCCAAGAACAATCAATAATGACTGTCATGAAGAAGAATCAAAATCTTTCAATGCTTTTTCAAAATTGTTAAAATTGGAAACTCATATATCAGACTGATTTTGCCTGTGTGATTGGTTAAAAGATTGGATCGAAGAGGATTTGTTTCATTTCGCTTCATCTGATGAATTTTATGTTTGGGTTCTACGCAGACCAAATTATTAGAATGAATAAATTTGGGCAAGAAATATCAAAGATATCGAAGAAGATGAAAAATACTGTAAAATAGCTAAAAATTAAGCATGTATTGAGATATTTGTTATCCCATATGTTTCATTACGATTAAACTGCGACGCAGTTACGGCGTAACTGCGATCGCAATGTGACCTCTAATTGCGAAAAACTGCGACGCAGTTACGCGTAACTGCGATTTTTTTAGCGTAGTTACGCGTAGTTACGGTGGAAAAATCACAGTTACGCGTAACTGCACCGCAGTTTTTCGCAATTACGGGTCACAGTGCGATCGTAGTTACGCCGTAACTGCGTCACAGTTGCTACAAGAGATCACATCGATGAGGTTTTCATTTTATTTATATTTTTATTCAGTTAAAAACAAAATTTTTAAGCACAAAAAGTAAAAAACTTAAAACTACACAATTAAAAATTGTTATAAAAAATTTAAAAAAATTAAAACGTTAATAATAAAAAAAATTTAAAAATTATTAAAAAAATTAAAACGTTAATAATAAAAAAAATTTAAAAATTACTAAAAAAATTAAAATTTAAACAAAATTTTAAAATTTTAATAATTGAGAAAAACGAAAAATAAAAAGATTAAAATTTAGATGAATTTTAAAAAATTGGAAAAATAAAAAATATTCTGAAAAATTAAAAAATATGTAAAAACTAAAAAAATTAAAATCTAGAAAAATTTTTAAAAATTAAACTTAATTTTTGAGACATATATTCTACTTTTTGTAGTAGAATAAGTTATGAATCAAAGTTGGATGGGCACTGCTTTTTATACGGACTTTGTGTGGCTAAGTTTTAGTGCTGGNTTAGATGGTATTCAACGGTTTTCGAATTCAAAGAAGACTTTTAGTCACAAACTAAATACAGATTCTGAATCAGCACAAAAACCTGAGTCAAATGAAGTGTCTTTCAAGTTAATTTGACGACTTCCATTTTTTGACCCGTATACAACAATTTCGGTCCTCCGACGATACCCGAAAAAATGGAAGTCGTCAAATTAACTTGAAAGACACTTCATTTGACTCAGATTTTTGTGCTGATTCAGAATCTGTATTTAGTTTGTGACTAAAAGTCTTCTTTGAATTCGAAAACCGTTGAATACCATCTAAAATTGCTATGATACCAGTAAAAACGATTGTTCTCAACACAGGAAAGTAAAGGAAAAAAGGAATACGTAGTTTGATGACAGTTGGTATGATGAATGGAATGAGATAAAAGAATTGACTCCATTGTTTACATAGAAAAACTAGATAAGCTTACAAAATCGACCTATACGCATCATAGACGACAAAATTCGAAGCGTCATCACAAATAGAGTTTTGGGTCTAGAGTCGATTTAACAACTTATCTGTACTCCGTTTTTGATGCTGAATCTGAAAAAATTATCTTCAGAAGCTAAAGAAAAGAATGAAGTAGTGAAATTTCGCACATTTTGGAAAAAATGTATTTTTTGAAGAAAACGATCCCTTTCGAGTATTTCGTATTTTTGACCGGAAGAAAGCATTCACTAAGGCTAAAAAGTAGATTTTCATAATCAGCAGCTCAAGCTCTATCAAATGATATAAAAAAAGTCGAAAAAAGATTTTACTTGAAATTTGAATGGCGTGCACCTTAGATTAAGTTATGCTTACACTAAAGAGTAGACAATCAACTACAATAGGTAGCTTGTGAAATTTCATGAAGAAAAGACCCGTCATCTAATGAAATCTGAATACGCCAAGCTAAACCTCTCAGCTTAGATAATCCAACTATAGTTTAGTGTCCTCTGAAAATATAATCGACAAATCTAGTAATGATATGACACGGTATACAAATCATTAGTTGACACTAAACAAGGTCCCCATTATCCAATGTATGAACCAAAGAGCTTAACTTTTGAATGAATAATTACCATCGCGTAGATTTCATCCTGTGAAATAAATTCACAACTTATTTATGGGGAAAAGCAGTGACGATAAAATCACAGCTATGAATTGCTGCTAAGAAAGCCGAACAAAATTTGCTCCAAAATATGGATTGGACAGAAATCATTCATTCATGAAATTTTTGGTACCCCTACTCATTCATTTGACCAAACTAATTATATCCTTCGTTATTGCATAGAAATAAAGTCTACGCGATAGTAATTATTCATCCAAGAGTGAACCTCTTTGACTCATATATTGGATGCATAGGAATCTTGTTTAGTACCAACTAGTGACCTGTATACCATTTCATACCATTACCATATATGTCAAACCTGAAAGTTGCATTCAACTATTTACATCAATTAAATGGTATGTAAACACACATATCTCCCTTGGTGTGGGTGCCATGAAAAGACACACGATATCTCTCTCAATATGAATAAATAGTTGAATATCTTTACTTTTATTATTCAATTATTGAACAGTTGAATATATGAAAAGGTCTTCAATAATTTACTTCAACTTTCAAGTTTGACACTACTGTAATTTTTCTAAAAGTATATGTCCTTTGAGCTCCTCTATTAGCGGATAAAAATCGCACATCATTAATTGTTTCTGTTAATGACTTGTTTAATTTTTAACCGACTACAATTAAGTCCGGTTCCGAATTTACTTTGATACCTTTTCTAACTAATATCAATGATCTAGCCATTATTGCAAAGTTAGATTTTGCAAATGTTGTGACCATTCTTTTATGTCATTTGAGCTTTTCAGTAAGTGTACATTTATTTTGTATTTCAAGTGAGTAATATCCATTGATTTTTGTCTTTTTGCATAGTGTCTTTTCTGTATTTATATTTGTGTATCTGAACGATTTCATCAACAATTAAAATATGTATTAGTGGATTGATGTACATCTCAAACGATGACGAGGACCAGAAATAGCTACCAATCAAATAGCACTAGCTTCACGAGAAAACGCGTAAAAGAACTAATGAGATTTATAACTATCATTTAGAATACAAGCGTAGGTTTTTTTCCTAAGAAATAATGTTGTGTTCTATTCAATGTCATATCTTATATGTAAATGGCTTTTTTTGTTATTGTTTAATTGAATATAAAAGAGCTTTTGCAAATTGTGAAAGATGATTCATGACTAAAACAATTTTATTCTTCTATTGTAAGAAATCGAGTTATTTTGATCGTGCCTTACTTGAAAAGGCACATATGCTGTTAAATATATCATTAATGATTATACAACTCTACAACGATTTCATCTTCTTGTTGCACCTACATACAATAAGTGTTTGAAGTGACATGACACATCTGCAAAGTATTTAATTGTAATTTTATAATGAATTGCTAATATCATTTATTATAATATGTAACTAGCGAAGCAAATGAGTAGCATACACGTTTTATCATACATTGTTAACTTCACAGCATTAAGTCTGATGAATCTTTTGAGTTTTTAATACATCATGAGTTTACTTTAACCTTAATTGAATATAAGATCCTTATTTCATAAATTTTGACACATTGATAAATAATTAACATGGAAATATCACACAATTGTTTTGAAGAACATCAAAATTACCGTTAGACTTGGTGTGGCATTTCAATTGAATTTTGAAATGCTAAGAGAGATATTTATGTCAATGTGATTAAACGATAAGAAGCATCAACAACTACTATTTCTCAAGTGCTTGTATTAAATTAAGGTTTGCTATCTGTGTATTTCAATGCATTTATTTACTCAGGACTAATTTTGCATTAGTTTACCAATCAATTTTCAAAATTTATACACAATTTTCAACTCTACAGCTAATATAGTAAAAACGTATTTGATTGGAAAATCTGTGAAAACTAAAAGTGTCCCGTGATGGTGCAGAGTATGACAGTACTATTAACAGCTTGAGATTATTTACTTGAGCAGAAAAAGAAAAGCTACTCTCGGAAATTAAAATTAAAATCCAAGCTAATAAGGTACTACTATGTGAACTCATTTCTTTAGTTACTGCTGTTGTGACGCAAGTTTTGACTTAGATTCTATTCTTTGCCCATGCTCATCCTTCGAAATACTGTATGACAAACAGTTGCTCATTTTGTATAGAACGATCTTATTTTTCAGTTTTCTCCGCCTGTAATGAGTTTATGACAAGTAAATGTATTCAAGAAAAGACTGCTTTGCAAAAAAAAAGTTGTTAAAAAGACTTCTTCTGAGTATTTTTTCTTCTCGATGGATAAAAATAATCTATGTCTTAAAATTCAAGTTTCACCGCTTTTGTAGAACGATGTTCTGAGAATTTCAGCGCAAATAGCTTTTGAAAAATTCATCTGTTTTCGCTTAAGTTCTTAATATAAATCTAATTACATGTTGAAGTTGTACAACGAGTTAAAATGTGGGTCTTCTGTCTTTTATCTTGGCTGAGAAACTTCGATTATATAATCAGATATAGAACGACCTCTTGTAAATCATATTCCGACTAAAAATAGGTGAGCCAGGGTACTCACTGATACTTTTCTAGTCATTTTATTGAAGCAAATTACTCGACGTTTATTGTCAACAAATGCGAAGTAGCTTTATTGCGTAGTTTCAAATGATTCATGCTGAGTTTTTCATTAAAAAAAAATTTTCAATGGTGAATTTCCGTTGAAGTATTTTATCTTTTTGAGCTTCCATGAAAGTGTAGGCAAAAGTATTCTGCGCAAAAATATAGAAAGAATAGGAGAGTGTTGACTAACAAGACGATATATTTTATCTTACTTTCGCTTTTCCGTGTCGAAGAGTTTCAACCTAATCAAATAGAAATCTACATGTGTGAACATTTTGAAAGCTTTTCATTATATGGAATGATGTACTTTCAAAATATTGCCAAACCATTTAACACAGATAAGGCCTTTGTCAAATATACAAATTTCACTTTTCTATTGTGTTTCGTAATCAATGTCCTCGAATAAAATTTTAAAAGAACATCAAATAAAAATAGGGCCTTTTTTACTCAAAAAACCAGGCATTTAATACAACATGATTTATTGTTGCCATGAAGGTATACTTGAAATAATAAGATGCATGATTATGCTCAATTAATCAATTTAATGAGCATGCACGTTTTTTTATAAAATATTTATTAACATTCAGTTTTCTACAATCTATCTGGTTATTTTGTCGTATTGTGCTGCGTTTGTCGTCTTCGTCGACTATTTACTGTTGTTTTCACTTCTAATTAGAAGATAATTCATTCTTTAATGAGTATTCCACATAACTGTTAGTATTTAGTGCATGTTTTTCTTCGAAATGTCTTGATCTTTAGACACTTAGAAATTATATGTCCTTATTAATGATTATCTATTTGGTTAGATGCCAACTATCTAGTCATTTTATGTAACTATCGTTTTGGAAAATCCTAAGAGACTTTTTCTCTTTTCAAAGTTATTATTCTGAGCTTTTGATTTACTGTTCTATTTTATAATTATATTTTTTCTTTAAGGCATTGAAATGGAAATGATTATTTCATAGACTCATGTTAGATGATATCTTAGCATAATCAAAAAGCTTGGTAATATGACGTTTAAAATACTTCTTTGTTTTGTTCAACAGTAGTGCATGATTGTTAGTAAAGAGTTTCCATTGTTATTGTAGAAAAACTTAGTAAAAATTCTATAAATGCACTATTGTTTTAACAAATTGAGAAATAAAAATTATGTTTGTTTATTTATTTAATTAAATAGGATCGACATGTCTACACAAAGTTTTCCAACACTGATTGATGTTTCACAACGAATAACTATATATGTAGGTTCAACTATATTCATTTTTGGTATCATCGGCGGTTTGCTCAATATCATTGTATTTCTTAGTCTACGAACTTTTCGTGAAAATTCCTGTGCATTTTATTTAATTGTGATGTCATTTGTTAATATTGGTAATTTACTTACAGGTTTACTTTCTCGAATTCTTATCAGTGGATTTCAACTTGATTGGACATTGATTTCATCTTTCTATTGTAAATTCAGATGGTATGGTCTTCAATTTTGTGTGTTGACCTCATATACATGTACATGTTTGGCAGCAATTGATCAATTTATGTCTACATCTGCTCGTCTTCGATGGCGTCAATGGAGTAATATCAGAACAGCTCATTGTTTGACGCTAATATTTATTATTATTTGGCTTTTTCATGGAATTCTATATTTAATATATTTTGATTTAGTTCAATGGCCAATTCCAGGCCGCATTGCCTGTAATAGTGATAATGTTACCTTTCGACAATATCATATTTATGGTTATATTACTACTCTTGCATGTGTTTTACCTCTTATAATTACTTGTGTTTTCGGACTTTTAGCTCGTCATAATGTTAAAAATTTAGCACATCGAACAGTACCACTTGTACAACGTTATTTAGAGAAACAATTAACAAAGATGGTTCTTAATCAACTTCTTTATAATTTTATTTTTACTTTACCATATACTATTTTGACAATTCTGACAATATTTCTAACTAATGTAAAGGATCCAGCTAGTATTACAAAGTTAGATTTTGCAAATGTTACGACCATTCTTTTATATTATTTGAGCTTTGCAGTAAGTCTACATTTATTTTGTATTTCAAGTGAGTAATACTCATTACATTTTTCATTTTGTAGTGTCCCTTCTATATTTATATTTGTACATCTGAACGATTTCGTCAACAATTAAAATATGTGTTAGTGGATGTACATCTTAGACGATGGCGAGGACCAGAAATAGCTACCAATCAAATAGCACCAACTTCACGAGAAAGTCCATAAAAAATGGCATTGACAATTGTTATTTAGAAAAACAGCGTCATATTTTTCCTAAGAAATAGTGTTGTGTTCTATTCAGTGGCATATCTTATACGTAAATGTTTTTTTTTTGTTGTGTAATTGAACATAAGAGGTTTTGCATATTGTACAAAATGACTCATGAATAGGTTATTTGTGTTGTGTGATTGTGAGAAATTGACTTATTTTGATCATGCCTTACTTGAAAAAGCACATGTGCTCTTAAATATATCATTAATGACTATACAACTCGACAATTACTTTATCTTCCTGTTGACTCGGAATAAGAAGTTCTCAAAGTGATCTGTGAAATCTACAAAGTATATAGTAGTAACTATAGAATGAATTGCTAATATCATTTGTTATAATATATGACTAGCAAAGCAAACGAGTATCATATACGTTTTACCATACATTGCTAACTTCACAGCATTAAGTCTGATGAATCTTTTGAGTTTTTAATACATCATGAGTTTACTTTAACCTTAATTGAATATAAGATCCTTATTTCATAAATTTTGACACATTGACAAATAATTAACATGGACATGTCACACAATAGTTTTGAAGAACATCAAAATTGTCGTTAAAATCGGCATGACACTTCGATTGAATTTTAAAACACTTAAAGATATATTTATGCCAATGCGACAAACCTATAAGAAGCATTGGCACGAATATCTCTCAAGCGACAGCATTAATTAACTTTTGCTGTCTGTGTATTTCAATGCATTCATTTACTCAACTAGTTTTGCATTAGCTCACTGACCTATTTTTAAAACTTGTACACTATTTTCTATTTTACTACCAACATGTCGGAAACAGTGATGACTAGAACGGAGCAGGATTGTCAGGCATGTAACATCTCCACCTCACCCCCCTCACTTCCGTCATGAAAATTTTTATTTTTTTCAATAGAGCTGATATTCTCTTGTGGCATTCCATTAGAAGAAAGACATTCTCCATTTGAAGAAAACGTGTTACCTCGTCTCCCTCAATGTTGGCTGCTTCAGACTATCACTAATCGAAAAATATATTTCGCTCAGGTATATATTAAAGCTACAAGCAAACCGCTATGTGCTGAAATATGGCATAGTGCTATCAGCAGTGTAGGATTATTTGCTGGTAAGTATGCTCTTCGCCGAAAACAAGATCGTCGGCGATGTGAGTTTTCGACGATCTTGTTTTCGGCAAAGAGCATTACATTTTTTATTTTATGTCTCATTTGAACTTTAGCATTTTATTCTTTTAATATATTATGATCTTATTAACTGTTGTATGCAGTTTTCCTTTGTGTTTTTTTAAATCGAAAATACATAATTTGTATTTTTCTTTAAATTTTATTTTCTTACTGAATTGTTTTCAAATCAAATAACTTAATTCTGCAGACGATGTACAATATGGGAATTTAGCGACAGCTGTTAGAAAGCATCTCTGTTGAAAACAAAGATTCAAAACTTGGCACTCACCATCAATACGTAGTGTGTTTTTTTATCATCAATACATCTATTATTTTTTTCTATGAAACAAAAAAATGAGAAAGACAACATTTCTGTAGTGATCACGAGTGTTACGACTAGAAACCAGCGCAACTGCCGTGACTCACGACTATGGTCATGAACACTCGTCCAAAAAACTTTCTTGGCCATGTTCATGATATAAAGTCTGATAACGACCATTCACAACAATCTGCAAATTTTTTGCAACTTGCATAACCTATTACAAGTGTATAACATTAGATAGGAACTTTTTTTCTTCTATCTTCACTTCCCCTTCTATTCACAGACGATTGTTCTAAGAAGACACTGAATCCAACCAAAATTTACTTGTTCGAGCTGGACTCGGTTTGTTTTCCGTCTCTGATATGAAAATTATCGATCAAACATCTTTTGATTTTTGCCCACGGCATCACCATTTTATAAATAAGATTAGGCGTACCCCAATTCCTTGAGTTCTGGACTGAAGGAACTGTCAAAATTGCAACTTCACGCACGAAACTCAAGAAAGTCTTGGAATTTAAGCAACTCCAACAACTGATGCAACTCTAAGAACTCAAGAATACGTTGAAATTTAGATAACAGATCAATTCTAGCATTTTAACCGAAATTGACATTATCATACTGTGCTCGCCCACAAATTTTAAACAACTACAGTTGTGTTTTACATCTAGAAATTCGGGATACTAGAAACGCCACGAAAGGTGACAAATATATGGTGCAATCTTTTTCATAGATATTTAAATATCGACGTGACTGTGAGTGTGAAGAGAACGGAAGCCAAAAACCATACTCACACTACACTTTTTCGTGAGTGAAGTTGCACTTTTAAATCTTCTAGAAGTTCAGAACTCATAGAATCCACCCAGTTCTGAGCCGAACCGAACTGTTATAGTTCGATTCAGTTCGATCTTGGTCTCTGATCTTTAGCTGCGCTTCTTCTGTTGCTTCATATAACTTATACTCTTTGTATAAAATATTATTCTAATTAAATCAGATGCAATAGCAGTGAATGATTCGAATACAGTCAAGCTAACAGCAAGAACACATTGTGGCAAATTTTGTACAAAGGTCACTACCAACGTTTTTTCGTCCGGCTCTCTTAAAAGACGTATTTTGAGCGAAATAATTCTACGACAATGCTTAGACATATCTAGGTTTATATGCAAAATTTCAGCCTTAGAAGTTTTGCCTTTCATTTTATTTTTACATCTCTTGCAGGCTAGTGTTAGAGCATTTTCTATGTTAATTTTGAGTTCGCATGAGAATACTTTTGATGTACGATTTTTCATGGTCAGTAAATTAATCTAACTCACAAGTAAAGTCGTGCTGATTTAGTATCAGCATGAAGAGATTGAGTATCTTCATTTCGTGTAGTAATCAGATTGTTTCATTAATTCTGACAGAGTAATTTCAGCATCAAAGATATAGCTCTGTCAGATCATTTTCTAGCTGCTGCAACCGAAGAAAATTTTCCTGCTGTTCCGGCAATAACTGAAGATAATTCTCATTTAACATACGAAATGGATAATAGATACCCTGAGGAGCATCTTCACAACAGTTATTTTAATTACTCTGATCTTTTTAAAGTTTTACAAAATTTTGTGCTCGTTGGGTGCATTATCAACTTATTGATGATTGCAAAAGTAGTTTGATATTCAATTACAGCGCCATTTACCAAAGCAATTTGGAGGGACTAATTTCATCTTGTATTCTGCATTATCAGTAGTGACAGATTATAGTTTTATCATAATGATAAAAATATAATACAGTAATCGAAAGTTGAAGCCTTACAAACTAATCAATGCAGAGCGAAGACACGTCCAAACAACAGGATAGACCAACGAATTGTGCTAATTTTCTTTACAAAATCAAGTTTAGCTAAGTTCATCCTGTTAGGATTTAGTAAATGAAAGTTAGTCTGTCAATACGTACTTAGCACATGGTTTTAAAATGGCACAATAACTTAATAAGAGATCAGTCTTTGAGGTCTCAGTTTCCGCTATGAAAATGCGACACCACAGGCAGTCTGAGTTACAAGGAATTTTTGGCAGAAAAACATATTGAATCATATTCAAATTTCACATGATCTTCAGATCTAAACTTGTATGACTTCTTTTGACTTCCAAAATTTAAATACGAACAATATGGAGTTGAATTCACTGACGACAATGCAATGCTGCATGTGCTAAAACAAGTCAGTATCCTCTTCACCGAAGACAATCTCAAAACCCACTTCTATGATCTGGTTTAATCGAATGCACAAGTGCATTGTTGGTGATGAGTGGTACCTTGGAAGACAACACTTGAACGAACCTTTAAATATTTATCTAAAAGGCTGGCGAAAAAACTTTTACGGTGCCTCATATGAAACTAGTGTGATAACACTCTCAATTGATTCATCGTCTATAACAATGAATTCAGTGAATACATTTGGCATTTCATTTTTCAGTTTGCAAGGAATATAATTCAATTTTTTCTTCATTGAACTAAAATATTTTGTTATTTTATTTTCGTTTTGCTTATCGAGGAAAAAAGAACTTTAACGAACAATAGAAGTCGATATTTTTTGCATACCATCAGTGTCAATAGCCACTTTGTGATGAATTGCACTGATACAACTAATCGAATTTTCAAAAATTACAGTCACGTATTGAACAATCACGATTTTGACCTTAAACAAAACCGTGCCCACGCCGGGTGTGGGCATAAAGTGTGGGTATGAGCTAAAGGAAGACCCACATCCACCTACAGCCACAGTCACACCCACATCCTGGAAATATTTAAACCATTTGATCATTTTATTCAGTGTAGCAAAAAATTATTTGACCATCAAGACTTCAGAATATTTTCATCTCATATCTTTTATAGAAATGAGATAAAAGAGCCTGAGTTTTCTCGAGTTC
Source organism: Rotaria sp. Silwood2 (assembly GCA_905329745.1). NCBI lineage: Eukaryota > Metazoa > Rotifera > Eurotatoria > Philodinida > Philodinidae > Rotaria > Rotaria sp. Silwood2. The sequence continues at coordinate 380,118 of CAJNSZ010000040.1, forward strand.
GTAGTTCATGATCCCTGGAGTAAATAAGTTAAATCTGAGTTGACAGTTTCTAATTGTTCATCTATCATAAAAAAAATGACGCAATCATACAAGTTTTTTTATCCAAAATTATTCGATCGAGCATCATTTTCATAAGGAATTAATCAAATAATTAAAGGAAATTTTAACTATTACTGCGCAATCGAACAGTATTATGATTTCTGATAGTTAACTACCAGCAGTTATATTTCAAAAAATCAATATACGTTCTGTTCTTAGTTTGTTGATTACGTTAATTTTCAAAATGAATTAATTAAAGAACGAATCCTAGGTTTCTGTCAACAACATTAAGTTGTTATACAAAATCTATTATACTCAAAATTTTATTGAATATAAGTCACATTTTAAATTATTTCATTTTAATATAACGACCATTGAATTCAGATAACAGAAACATAAGAAAAATCTATCTATGTCATTCATATTTTTATCTAATATGAATAATGTCCTATAAACTTATTAATTTATTACGTCGTTTCTTTCATTAAAACAGAATAATGTATAGTTACAGCATTTTGAATACCTCATCACCAAACATAACTGCTGCATAATGCTCTTTCAGCCATGTCCAAATGTTCAAAGATGGACAAGAAGAGAAAATATATGCGTCCTCACTTTCGTGGTTTTTGCTTGTAATAGCTTTTATAAGATTTATATTGTTTAAAAAAATTTATGTTTTTATCGATACGTTAATCTAATAATAGAATGCTCTTGTCTGATTTATATTATAATTAGTAGAAAGGGAATCATCAATAGAATAAGTGCGAAGAGGAAAATGCTGATAATAAAATATTTCAAAGTGTGCAGATTATTATGTGTAGTTTGAAGCTGCAAATGTCTGCGGAGTATGTTAATTATACATTTACTCTACTTTAAAAAACATTAAATAATATTTCGCAGAAGCTAAAATTACGAACTAATGCACTTGAAAGGATCATAATGCACCTAGTTATATTTAGAAGCCTATACTTTTTCTTATCATTTAGTCTAATTAGTAATTCAGCCGAAGAAAGTAATATAACATTAATAACTTGTTATTCCATTATTTAATTTCTACGTTGAGAATTGATTTATTTTGTAAATACTAACTGATACGATTATCGCTGTTTCAATATGTACACGATACATATTTTCAGCAATTGCAATCAGTTTTTGATTACAAGAGTGTTGAGATTCCTACATACTGCAGGCGTCTTTTTTTTCATTGATTAGACTATTGTTTGAATAAGTCTTTTTTTGCTTACTGAAAAGAAAAAAAAATTTGACATGACATATGGGAGTAAAACGTTCACTGTTAACATATCTTTAACGAAGGATAAATGTAGAAAAAAAAACAGGATTAAAAGATAAATTAAGATACTCTCATCAGAAAAATCAATTTGGAAAAAAATGAAAATTAAGATAAATGCATGGGAGATAGGCCGAAGTCTAATCTGATATAAATAACATTTACTGTTTGACATTTCGGTTTTTTTAAATGGTCTCCGTCACCTCCTGCTTGAAAGATATGCTTTTTTCAGAAGTAGCAGGGAATCTTTTTTCGTTTTTTTCTGTTTATTCATGTTTTGATCGCACAAGTCAGAATTCTCTGTCGGTCTTCATTCTATATACATATTTATTTGTTATCTTTTTTTTTTAAGAATAAACATATCCATATGCAGGACATGGCAGAGTCCTTTTTAAAATTAAGCTTTGTTTCGATTACATGAAAAAGTAATTTTTATAGTTAGTGCCATTTTTTGAGACCTTTCCGACACATTGAACTTTTCATCCTTTTTTCCACTTAAAAAGTGAGGAGTTTGACATGCTCTTCCCAACAACAAAAATTAATTATGTAGAACGAAAGCCCACAGAGAATTTTGGATTGCCAAGTGAGCTATATGGTGGCTTTTCTTATTGAATACCTTCTTCGAACGTCATGACATAGGGCTAAAAACTTCAGTATACTCTCTCCACTATAACTTCAACATATTCTGAAGAGTTCATGACATTTGATTATACATAGTTCGAGGGTAATTTTTGAAGGAGCATTAACTAGTTCATTATCATTTAATAGAAAAGAACTAATCCAGCAAACAATATAATTAATCTCTTTTATTTTGGAAAATTTTCCAGTGGTCAATATATCTTCCAAAATTGGCTCTAACATCATTTCAAGCTCACAAGTTGTTTTAACTGCAGTCAAATGCATTGTACATAACTTGTACTATTTTATCATTTTTTTAATATTATATTTTGCTGTAATAGTATCTTAAGTGAATTATAAAACAATAGAAAGATTAAAACTCAAACAATATTTTGCTGATATCTTTATTTACTTTAGTAAAATATGTTGGGGAAAAAAGACTGTAAAAGTTCTGTTTCATGTCCTGCAACTCTGGTAAATTCTTCTTCTTGAGAAAAGTTGATGATTTTCAGAATACGTCTCGCTCTTTAAATATCATGTGCACATGTTTATTTCTACAAACATACAAATAATGGTATTACGACGAAAGGTATTACGTAGCTATAAAGGAAGTATGCTATAGAGTTTATTATGCTCTAAGACATATTGAAAAAAATGTGAAGTAAAAATAAACATCAATGTCCGGAGCCTTCAGTTACTAGAAGCTGTTATATCTTAGTCAAATAAATCTATTTTATATGAGGTGATGACTAATCAGAGGAAGTATTCATGTGAAGAATATAAATACTGAATCAGTGTTATTTCTGCGAAATAAAGAAGACAAGAGTGATGAATTCTTGAGAAATTCATGCTCGTATCTGTAAGACAAAATAATTTGATTTTTATGATTGTCACCAATCCACCGAGTAAATCTTATTACTATCTTATTTTTACTTTTACAATATCCTACAATCTCCCTTGTGCAAGCTTAACATATCTTAAATCTCCTTCCGAAGTATTTTCTAATCTAAACATTCTCATCGCAAGTCGATAACTGCTATTGTTGTTCTCCAGTTGCGGCAAAAACATTCTAAAAAATATTTGAGGAAGTACTATTGATGCATGTTTAATTGTGTATTCAAATTTAAGATAGTGTATATTTTCATCCTGATTGATATTCATTTAAGTTTTCATGCATTCATTACCAGTGCGAATTGGTATTGTACACATTTAGACTTTATTAATTGTTTAATACATGAAGCTCATTATCTCTGAATATTGTATGATGTGATTTAAATTTCTTCTATCAACAAGAATTAATTGTGCAACAATTATAAAAGCTTTCATGAAAATTGTTTTTCTTTGTCTCATATTAAAAAAAAGAAGAAAATTAGAAACATAAAAAGACACAATTTAAGATGAACGTTATTCTCAAAGTTAAGCCAAAGCTTCTTTTTTCCTGATCATAGCAATTAACATGTTGACATTATAAGGATAACTATAAAAGATTGAAAATTGTTATTAATATTTTCATTCATATTTCTTTTTAGAGAATGACTACCAACGATAGCTTTAACGATGATGACAATAATGAAGCTGCATTTCATGAATCCGAAACGCCTATACCTCGTTCGATTCGATTTTGGCTATTATTATCATTTGATATTCCATCAATAACATGTTCTTTATTCTTACTTTTTCATCTTTTCATTAACAAAAATTTACGATGTCAATTAGTAAATCATGCTATGATTGTTTTGCTTATTATCGGATTAATAATAGAATTAGTGGATATACCTTTTCATCTTAATTTTATACATTTTGGTGTTGTACAACCATCAACACCTTTTATATGTATCTTATGGTGGTTTATGGATTTAGGTCTATACAATGGATATACAATAATTATGGCATGGAGTTCAATTCATCGTTATTTGCTCATCTTTCATGATCGAATATTTTTTCAAGGAAAGAAACGTTTTCTTTTCCATTATTTACCTCTCATCATTTTGCTTCTTTACATATTGATTTTTTATACAATCGTCATAATCTTTCCACCATGTATGCATACATTTGATTATACATTACCTGTTTGTAATGATTATCCATGTTATTTGGATAATATTATTCTTGGTATATGGGATTCTGTAGTGAATAGCATTCTACCAACATTTATCATATGTATTTTTAGTCTTACTATTCTTATGCGCGTTCAATGTCGAAAGCAGCGTGCTGTTTCTCAACGTAATCAATGGCGCAGACAACGTAAAATGATAATTCAATTAATTTCTAGTGCTCTTCTATACCTTATTCCCAATGTTCCAGCGAATCTTTTAATTTTCGCTCATCTTTGTGGTCTACCAGATAGCGTAGGAGTTGAACCAGAGCTGTACTTCGATTTTCTATGTTATTTTGTAATACTTCTGTATCCATTCATATGTCTTGGTTTTGTATCTGAGTTACGGAAGAAAGTACAATGGAAGCGGTTATTTTTCTTACGAAGACCACAGCAAAATCCTACAGTCACACCTCAATAAACTCATGAACAATAATATGTCAATGCACCATATTGACTTTAAATGTTGTCTTTGATTTAATCACTAACAAAACATACTTTATCCTCTATTCAATGTTCTTTTCCTTCTCAAAAAAGATTAAATAAAATATACTGATTTCTGATTATGACATAATCAGAACAATTGAATCTATAACATGAATAAAAAAAACGTTCAAAGTTGGTTAATGGTTTAATCACATAAAACATTTCAAATACACTACTAAGATGCGGTTCATAATAATCAAAATCATTGTTTCGTGGAAAAAATAGTGTATTCTTCAAGCGCTGTACACCGCATTTTATTTTCATAGATCTACGACATGTACAGCAGTAAATCACGTTCTTTTCGCTGTATAATCAAGAAGATCTTTGACTGAATTGATTATCGTGAAAGTGACAGATCCGCTGCATAAAATTGATTGTAATAAAGTTCATTTTGCATACTTTCCATGTAAAAAAACTCGAGTGAAAATTACTTTTAAAATCGATTCAAAATTGTGGAAAAACATCAATTTTAATTGGTTTTTTGCGATAAATAAAAAATTCTCAGTTAATTTTCATTGGTTGGTGTCAATGAGAAAGAATTTTTCATTAAGTTTTAATGTATTGCAATCGAAATTAATCTGGATAATAAATGAAATTTTGATTTTTTCAGGCTATGCTTAATTAAAATTTGTTAAAAAAACAATTAAACGTCGATTATAAAGATATATTTATAATAGGTTTTTAAGTATACATTAATGTGATTTTTATCGTATTTTTTTAAATGAATTTGATCCGGAAAAAAAAGACCAATTAGTTCCATGAAAAAAATAATAATAACTCAAATTCACAAATGAATAGCAGACGTACGAAGAAAAAGGAAATAATCTCAGAGTAGCAATTAATGATCATTTCAGTCTTCAAACAGAGTTAAAAAGAGATAAAATTAAAACACCAACACCTATTTTTTTGCAGTTTCAAAACCTTTATAAATCACATATAAAACTTTGTTACAACATGACTTACGAAAAACTTTACAAGTCATTTTCAATCAGAAAAAGCATTAGCTTGACATGATCCTTCTGATTTAAACTTTAATTTTGTATAGACTAACAGTGGACAAGACGCAAAACAACATCTTATTTTACAATAAGAAACACTTCCGTTAAATCTCGGTATTTCCGAACCTGTTTTATTATAACGAACTTGATTTCAATAATGAGCATATCATTTCTAACTAATGTTTACTCAATGGTTATGCTGACTAACAGTCATATATCCTACATATTTGAAAAGTGCTTATGGCTGTTACAGAGGCATCTCATCATAGCAATATAGCTGTATTCATGTAGGTTTATTTGGAAATTTTTTTGTATTATTAGTATTATTTTGCCCTGTGACCATGCCGGCCTAAAAGGGATAGTTGAGCTTTTGGATCATACATAAAAATAGTGAACTGAATTGAAATAAAATAACAGAAAAAGAATAAAAGAAAAAGGAATAAAAAAAAAACAGAAGTGTGAAGCAACAAATACGGTATGAAGAGAAAAAAGAACAAGATCAATAAAATAATTGTCTAGATAGCATGCTTAAGATAGATGAGTAACACGTATTCGTATACGTATTTTTTTTTCTTTCCTCTCGTTCTTGTCTCTTCTAGACTTAGACCTCATTTTCAATTCATGTTGTTTTTGTTTTTTCTTCTTCGCTGAGTCTTCAGTTCTCTCGTCTTTCCGTGTTATTCTTCTCTTCTTTTTTCTTCAGCATGACCTAGAATCAGCTGCCTGGAAGCTTTCCGAAAATAAAGCAAAGTATGAAATTCTTCTTTAGTGCTCACTACTCCGGACTCTGAAGTTCCATGCGTTGTCATCCATCTTAGCGCTTGACCTGATACATCCATGTATGGCACAAGTCTTTTTGATCTGTGAAGACAACGAATTCGTTTTGCTCCATTCTTGTCAGCCCGACCTGTGCATGTTCAATTCTGATTATTCAAACAGCAGGAATCCATTCCTAGAATTCGACACCATCTTGCATAATCTTTTCAATAGGCATAGCAAAGATTGTCTAGTGATTTTTTGGCACTAGTAAAATTCGTCACATCTCTTTTAATTAATTCTTTTTTCTTGTATAACCAATCAAAATAAAATAAAGAAATGGAAAATTGCAAGAGATGGGTACAATAACAATAAAAGATTGTTCTAAAGCGTATCACTTTAATTGAGAAAACGGATCAATAGAAAATATTAATCAAATGTGATCATGATAGAGCTAAAGTGATGGGTATGAATATTTTTGAGCACCAAAAATGCTACAACTGATCATCAAATCAACTATTAGTAGCAAAAGCAATAAATACATGAAGAAAAGCTTCGAGTTAAAAAGAGTGACATCACAAAAAACTATACCAACACCAAACAGGATGAATTGTGGTACCAGAGATACTGGGGAAAAAACTCATGAAAATATTGCTATTCGAGCTTTTTCATCTTTGTCTCGTTTGTCGTTAAACCATCACAGTCGCATAGCCAGATAACAAGAGAGCTGATCTCTCTTCACCCTCCTCATCCGCACCATCAGTATAGGACATATCCTCTCTCAAAATCTTCATCTTCACCCTCACCCTTATCCGCATCCACACTCACACCCTCACTCTCATCCATCGACTGTCTATAATAGACATATCATCTATACAACCAGTCAAAAACAACTAATATTATACTAGTTATTTCGCAATAATTATATTTGGTGACCAAAAGACAGTTTTCCCGATTTGTTCATCTTTATCTTATGTATAATGCACAAAATAAAGATGCATTAATTAAAAGAGATGCGACGAGTTGATCGCGACGTATTGTCGTGCGACGAAGTGATCAATCACCTTTTTTTTTTATGTCAGTGAAAATAGTTTTTTTTTTGGAACGTTTTCTATAACCAATAGATCTTCAAAAATTTATTACAACATCAATTCAAGCTCACAAGTTGTTTTGACTGCAGGCTAGAGCCAGCAGAGTTCCATATCAGTTCCCATCTTGAGGACTATCCCAACAGTTCTTGTGATAAGAACTGATCTGGATGGCATTTCTTTTTGAATGAACTAGTACCATCAGACATTTCATTTTAATCTACTCATTAGATTTATAACTTCTTCATTCTGGACTATGTTTCTGAACTGCACAAATGTACTGCAAGACAACTAACGGACACTCAATTCTTGAGTAGAAGAATTCGATTCTAAAAAAAACGAACG